>JAWNOT010000120.1:710000-980000 GCA_035045825.1 Drosophila eohydei
ACAATTGGTAGACATATGCACATATTGTTTATTATATATATATATATATATATATATATATATATATATATATATATATATATATATATATAATATTTGTTGTCTCTGCTCTAGCTGTGAACAGTTCTTTCACACATCCACATATGCACATATTTTTGATATATATATATACATATATGTATATATATATATATATATATATTTATATATAATTATATTTATGCAAAACATGAAAATTTGCATGGGTTTTCAGTTTTGTTCTTGTTTTTTTTTTTGTTTGTTTTCTTCTTCATTTTGTTTTGCTTTTCTTTTTCTCTTTTGCTTCTCTTAATATAAATAATTTGTTTTGCTATATTGTTATTGTTGTTTTCTCTTTTATCTTAATGTGGGGAAGAGAAAGAATTTAGATACGCAAATATATATATATATATATATATATATATATATATATATATATATATATATATATATATATATATATATATATATATATATATATATATATATATATATATATATATATATATATATATATATATATATATATATATATATATATATATATATATTTACATAATAAATGTTTTAAGGATTGGCTTAGATAGAGCGTACACTGGTTTAAAAGCAGAAAGATTGTTAAACAATTTAAAAGAGAAAAGACAAGGAAGAGAGTTACATACATATGCATATATATATATATATATACCATAATAGTTATATATGGGATTTCTTTGTTTCTTTTGAGAGCGAAGAAGAAAAAAAAGAAGCAACCGAAAAAAAACAAAAAAAAAACACAAACAACAAATGGAAACAAAAGAATTAGAGGAATCTGCATTTCCTCCGCTTGGTTGGCTCTGGCGGCTCCAAAGCGGCCAAAATTGCCTCATCGAACACGTTCTTCAGTCCCTTCTGTGTGAGGGCCGAGCATTCCACATATTTGACTGCCTTCAGCTCCTTGGCCAGCTTTTCGCCCTGCTCCGATGTGATGGGCTTTTGCTTGTTCTTGGCCAGTTTCTCCAGCGTGCTTGTCTCGTCGCGCAAATCAATTTGTGTGCCAACCAGCAGGAACGGCGTCTTTTGGCAATGGTGCGTTATCTCTGGCACCCACTGTAATAAAGGGCAAAAACGACGATATTAATATAGCTTGCACTCGCTGTCTGCCACTGTCTCAATGTTTGCTTACCTTCTCCTTGACATTCTCAAAGGAACTGGGACTGACCACAGAGAAGCAGACAAGAAAGACATCCGTTTGCGGATATGACAATGGACGCAATCGATCGTAGTCCTCCTGTCCGGCGGTATCGAAGAGTCCCAGCGTATACGGCTCACCGCCAATCATAACGGTCACCGCATAATTGTCAAATACAGTTGGCACATACTCTGATGGAAATTTGTTGGTTGTGTACGATATTAGCAGACAGGTCTTGCCCACTGCGCCATCGCCAACGACCACGCACTTAATGGTTTGCATACCGTACGAGTTATATTTCAAGCGATTTCTACAAATTCAAAACAATAAAAAAACAAATTGGTATTAATAACAAATAAATAACAAATAAGTGTCTGGCCTGCATACAGTAAAAACTAAATATAAAAGTCCATTGCCAGTTCAAGTTCAATTCTCGTTCTGTAGCAAACGTAGTCATGTGCTGTATACAGTCAAGTCTACCTAAAAGTGACGCCAAATCGTTTGCTTTCAGCTATTCTCTTGCTAACAGTCAACTTTACAGCCTTCACTGTAGCCCAAACAGTCATGTGTGTGAATATGTAAGTGTGGGTATGTGTGTCTGTGTGTGCCTCCTCATATGCCTTAATTACTTTCGCAAAGAAGCGTGTGGGCGTGGAAATAAGGGAAGGCCCTTGCCCGGCCAAGTGATTGTCAAGTTCCAGCCGGAGGGTGGTTGATATCAAAAAGGGTGGGTGGTGAGGGTCCGCATTCGACTCATTTAGGAGTGCGCTTTGTTATTATCAACACCCTCGGACACAGGCATATACAGATATATTATAATTTATAAAAAAAATATACATATGTATAGGTAAAAATGCTTCATAACAGCGGCGAGACGTATATTGCCATTTACTTGTAATTTTTTTTTTTTGCTTAACTATTGTCTTATCTTTGCGTACGAGTTGTATCTGTGGAACTTTGTACACAGAGAACTGTCACACACACATCCTACTACACACATACGCTAACACTCACACACACACATTCGACAGCCGGGCGGTATCGTCGCCGTCGCCGTCGCCGCCGGCTTCCTTTTTAATGGAGCATAAAGCAGAGAGCCGCAGGCAAAGGCGATGACTCAAACTGTGCATGTGTGCGTGCGGAATAAAAGAAAAATAAAAAGAAAAAAAACAACACGAAGCACACTCACACACACACACACACACACACAAAGTGCCTAGATAAGAACGCAAACAGTTCTAATATGAAATATGCAGCGGCCCCAGCCATAACCAAATCACACATACACACATTGATAGCGTATATGTGCATATGTATTTAAGTGCGCGCGTGTGTGTCTTAAACGTAGTTCTGCTGTAGCCAATATGCTAATTTATTTTGACACAAATGCATTTGTATATATATATATATATATATATATATATATATATATATACATATATATACACTCATGCATGCACATGTATATGCGCATATTGTTTTGCATCGCCCACGCACACACGTACGAGGAGTTTATAATTATTAGAAAGCCAGGCAAAGCGAAATGCACAAATTATGTTCACATTTCGGAAATTCGCCAGCAACAAGAATAAAATTGAACCAATCGTTTGCAGCACCACACTGACGTACACTCACGCACGCACACTAACGCAGCAAGCAGCTAAAGCAGTCATCGTTAACATTTTTCGTCACTTTTCACTCGACAGAATTTTCTCTTTCTTGGCGCACCAGATGTATTGGTTATTTTGCAATTAATAAATGCATGCCCTTGCGGTGGCTAGCGCAATTTTACTTACAACTGATTTGAATTGAAAACGGCAGATAAATCTGTTTAGTTTTTACTATTTTTTGGGCTGGGTTGGGCGTCGATTCGTATAGAAAACTACTATTTTTCTTTTGTGTGTTCGTTCTCTGCAGCAATAGTAATCTGTATGCGTGCGAATGACGAAGCACAGGGTTGCCACTGCGACAATCGCTATCGTAATTTTGACGTTTACAAATGGCAGCACTATATATATTGCAATATTGCCACTCCGACCGAATGCAACTCTCTATCTGTCACCTAGAATAAGAACAAGAGAACGGGGCAGCGACAACAAAGTAGGCGACCAAAAACCCAATCGCCAAGCTCCGAGAAAATAAAGGAACCGACGGGTATGACATCGAAATGGCTGGATTTTTAAGAACCAGGTATGCAATTCAATAGCCAATTATTAAATAATTTAACCAATCGAACAATGTCAATTGCGACTTAATGCAGTCATGCGCATGCATAAACTGAGAAACGCACATATGCATGAACACCATTACAGTGACCTGCAGTTTATTTGATTCATGGCCAAATTGTATTTCATCAATAATTAATATATATATATATATATATATATATATATATATATATATATATATATATATATATATATATATATATATATATATATATATATATATATATATATATGTATGTATATATATTTATATATGCTTATTTATACATATAAATATTAATACAACTTATTTACAGAAAACGTAGTCGGGAAGACGATCTGCCTTGCGAATCAACCCCACTTTCCAAGCGTATCAACAATCTGCATTTAAACTACGACGATGGGAATAGCAGCAGCAGTAGCAACTGCAGTATACCAAATCTAATCAATGATAACAATAATTATATATTCCCAACGATCACAAATGTAGGAATCAGTCCTGCGGAAGTGGTTGGCGGTGGCATATATGAATACAATCCCGAACTGAATGCTGATCAAAATCCATACTATTATGAAAAGAACAAAATGTTATATGATTTGCACGTTGAACGTGTCAAGCGAAACAATCATTAAGATTTTATAAAACACAAATGGATCCAACTTAATGCTCTAATAGAAACAACAATAATAATAATAATAATTATAATAAATGTGCATGCAACACGCTTTACTCAAGGTGATAAAAAAACCAAGAAAACAATTCAAATCTCATATAAAAATAATAATAGGTAACACCATACACAAAAATGAACAAGGAATAATCAAATCGCTTGCCTTATCCATTGGTTAACAGAATAAATAGCAATATGATAGCTGATAGTGCCAATAATTCAAGGAAATAAACTCAGAGGGATTACTTAGCCGATCTTCTATCTTTAAAAGTTCATTTTTAAAAAGAGGAAAAAACAGTTTATATATTGTAAACATTCAAATTTCTACGAATTGAGACAAAATGTGTTCGAAATATATATATATATATATATATATATATATATATATATATATATATATATATATATATATATATATATATATGTAGAATTAAAAATAGGCTTTAGCTAACGATATAGCTGTTAAATATAAACCTCTATAAAACAAAACAAACAAAATAAAAGTAAAATATATATAGCTAGTGATTTTGAAATACCTACGTACACATAAACAACATAAGACTTCAAATTTTTCTCTGCACACACAAACATGTGTAAAATCTGTTAACTATGTTTAATAGAGGATACAATTGTTTTAAATGTCTAGAATTGTGTGCTGGAGTGTTTTACTTCAATATATACTTAAGCTAACGATAAATAAGCCATGTATGAAGCAGCAATACTGTTAATAAAGTATTATAGGAATTTTCTAAAAAGAATCGATTCTCGTATTTTCGTCTGGAATTTGAAGTACTTTTAATGACGGCACACCACTGTGCCTTCGCATATCTAACGTTACTGTTGTTATTGTGGAAATTGAGACAATGCAATACGCGTCCGCACGCTCTTCTCTCGGCCAATGAACGCTCTCTCACTCGCTGCCTCTCTCTCATTCACATGGATACGCATTCACGTCCGACATACACACACACGATCGCACACATGCAGGCACACTCATTCTTTGTTGTTGCTATTTATACGCTCGCAATTTATTTTTGACAACGTAAAAATGTTGTAATATATTGTTAAAAATTTAGTTATAACACATTAAATTAAGTGCCTTCACAGTGCCAGTACAGTATTTACACAAAAGAAATCAAATAGCTTAAATATACATCAATGCAATATGTGCAAATGCGAACGAAGTGGAAAATGTTTGACAAGTGCAACAAGTAAACACAACAGCCTCACATAATAGCCAATTATAAATATATATTCATATATATATATATATATATATATATATATATATATATATATATATATATATATGTACATATGCATACATACATATGTATATGCACATAGTAATAGCTGAACAATACATCACAATCGATTTGCAATCGAAATCACAATCGCCATCGCCGTAGATGATGAGCCCATTCGGTTCGAAGAAAAACCGTTCATTGCCGGTGCGCGTGAGCACCTTTGATTCGGAACTGGAGTTCGAATTGGAGACGCGTTCCACCGGCCAAGAGTTATTCGATCTGGTTTGTCGTACGATTGGCTTGCGTGAATCATGGTATTTCGGACTTCAGTACGTCGACACACGCAACAATGTCTCCTGGCTCAAAATGGACAAAAAGGTCAAAGATCAGCGCGTCGAGCTGCATACAAACAATAGCATTTACGTCTTCAGTTTCTATGCGAAATTCTTTCCGGAGAACGTCAGCGAAGAGCTGATTCAGGAGATAACGCAGCATTTGTTCTTCTTGCAAGTGAAACAGAGTATTCTATCGATGGACATCTATTGCCGGCCAGAGGCATCTGTCCTGCTTGCCTCGTATGCGGTCCACGTCCAATATGGACCCTACGACTATGAAACCTACAAGGATGGCATGCTGGCCGGTGGTGAATTGCTGCCCAAGGGCGTTACCGATCAATATCAAATGACGCCTGAGATGTGGGAGGAGCGCATCAAGACCTGGTGAGTAGCTACATATATATATACATAAGCCCTTATAAATATCCAATTAAATTTCTAGGTACATGGATCATGAGCCTATGACACGAGATGAAGTGGAAATGGAATATCTAAAAATTGCACAAGATCTGGACATGTATGGTGTTAACTACTTTCCTATTACGGTGTGTAGTCTAACCTCAAATCTAGTTGGAAAACGGATCTTAAATAGCACTTAACATAAATTAACTAAATTCGAGCTCGAAATCGAACATTACGTCAGACTTTGGCAAATAGTATCTAATTTTAATTCGAAATTGAAACAAGTCTTACACTTAGTCTAACGTGCTTGGAAATTAATCCTACCTAACCCTGACCCTGACCTCAGTCGAACCAAATGTTAATCTAAATCCCATAATTAACCATATTGATGTTCTCCTAATCTCTTGATCATAGAATAAGAACAAAACCAAATTGTGGCTGGGCGTTACGGCCGTGGGTCTGAACATCTATGATGAGCGCGACAAGCTAACCCCAAAGACAACGTTCCAATGGAACGAGATACGACACGTTAGTTTCGATGACAAGAAATTCACGATACGTTTAGTGGATGCCAAAGTGCCGAACTTTATATTTTACTCGCAGGACTTGCATATTAACAAAATGGTGAGTGAATAACTAAGTGATGTTAGTTGAACTAGTTTCCAAAATTAATTTATTAGTTCCGTAACTAGTTAAACAAGATAAGTTAACTAATATCAATAACTAAAAGTGTTAAGTAAATTAGTTCCAATCAATATAACCACAAAATACTATATTAATGCCTTATCCCTTCACAGATACTTGACTTGTGCAAAGGCAATCACGATCTCTATATGAGACGCCGCAAGCCGGACACCATGGAGATTCAGCAGATGAAAGCGCAGGCGAAGGAGGAGAAACAGCGACGCCAAATCGAACGAAAGAAGTTCATACGGGAGAAGCAGCTGCGCGAGAAGGCGGAACACGAACGCTACGAAATGGAGAAGAGGCTCGAACATCTGCAGGACGAGATGCGCATGGCCAGCGATGCACTGGTAAGCTGATCGATATGTTTCTCTTGATCTATATTCAATTGGATGGCCTTTGCAGCGTCGCTCCGAAGAGACGAAGGAGCTGTACTTCGAGAAGAGTCGCGTGAACGAGGAGCAAATGCAGCTAACCGAATGCAAAGCGAATCACTTTAAGACAGAAATGGATCGTTTACGTGAACGTCAAATGAAAGTGGAGCGGGAGAAGCACGATTTGGAGAAGAAGATTAGGGATGCCGATTTCTATATGCTCCAACTGACGGTGGAGAATGACAAGCGCGAAGCCGAAACAGAAAAGCTCAAAAAGGAGCTGATCTGTGCTAAGATGGCCGAGAGAGAAGCAACCGCGCGTCTGCTCAACTTCCTCAACAGTGGCCGCAAATCGTCAACGGACAGTCTACTAACGGCATCAACCGTCTCCCAGTCCAATGTCAATAATCCGTCAAGCATTGCTGCGATTAGTACACCGTCGCTTACCACGAGCAGCTCCACAAATGATCTGGAAACAGCCGGAGGAGCTGAGCTGACGAACTCGGCTTCGCATTACATTGTGATGGGCGATAATTCTAGCGGCATTTCCGACGACTTTGAACCCAAAAAATTTATTTTAACTGACAACGAAATGGAGCAGATCGCCAATGAGATGGAGCGCAGCCATTTGGAATACCTGCGCAAATCGAAGAAACAGGTGCAAAATCAATTGCAAACCCTGCGCAGCGAGATCGCCCCACATAAAATCGAACAGAATCAAAGTAATCTGGATATACTCAGCGAGGCCCAGATAAAGGCGGGCGAAAATAAATATTCAACACTTAAGAAACTCAAATCCGGCTCGACCAAGGCGCGTGTCGCCTTCTTCGAGGAGCTCTAATTGAACCCGAAGATACACTGTAAAAAGAAAGGAGCAGAAACTACCTAATCAAGACTCGTACAGCCTCAAATTTTAAGCTTTGTTCTAGTTTTTTGTGTGTCAATTTCGTAAGAATTCATTTGTATGCGTATATAAGTATTTGTCTCAGTGTATATCATGTAATGCAATTCACTGTATTATTGAATCTATATATACAATTTGTTTCACTGTGTCTCAATTCAATTTACTGTATAGTTTTTGTTTCAGTGTATACCACGTTAATTTGATTCACTGTAAATACTTTGCTATTTATCTCAGTGTATTTTGTATATATAATTGACACGTTTCGATTCGATTCGATTCGATTGTACGCGTTTCTCACTCACTGTATGGGTCTTCTCTCAGTGTATTTATGTATACCATGTCAATAGTTATAACCCCCTAAAGTTGACATTATGCTAAGATTTGTTGCCGAATTCAATAAAACCTAAATCAGGGCCTACAATTAAATTAAATAAAAGACTAAGTTCGACCCGGATATTCAATGTAAATAGCGGATAAATTTATGAAATCTGTTGGGGAATTTTTTTGAAATACCAAAATTTCAAGATTTCTAGGATGACTCCAATCGGATTCTCCAAGATGAGCCATGAAATATACTTTTAATCGATATGTATATATCGATTTTAATACCGTTTCGATTCAGGCTGCGCCATACAAAATAATGCAAATCGATCATTGTGGAGTATACTAATATTATATATTACGTGCATCTCTAGAACACCTGTACTAGTACATGATATAAATATTATTATATATACATATTTAAACTAATTATGTAAACTTTCGCCGCAACACTTTTTTAACCTTTCAAAATTGTATTACTATTTCCTTCCTTCTCTAATCTATTTAGTTGTATAGTTGTTGCTTCTATATTGCTGTGCCCTTCACACCCGCCGTGTGCTTAGTGAATTGGAACTGGGCTCATTTCTAACGTACTTATTTTTCCCTAAAAAAATCCTTAGGACTTTTCTATATGTGGCAACACTGTTTTTAACGTAAGCCGCTCTTATTGGCTGACGCTATGTTGATTGTATTAAACAAATTAATTCAATTTTAACACAAACTCAAGCCGAATCATATACTTGATTAGAAAGCTTGTGGAAAATCCCAGTTGACTGAATTTCAAATATTTATGGAACCACAGATCACGAGCCCTACCCCAAAAGGGCGAACTGCCATTGAAGCAAAAGGAGCTAAAGTGCCTATGGATTAAAAGGTTGGGCAGTTAACTGTTTGAATTTTTGAAAAACATTTGACCATTTACATTTATTTTATTTTACTCTTTTAGGTTTTCACACAGAAACACGTAAACGTAGTTTTCCTAACGAATAAGTTTTTTTTTTGTTTTTTTTTTCTTATTTTTTTGTATATATTTTTATTATTACTTGTTTGTAACTTATGTAGCGGCGTGCCCTTTGCCAACTTTAGCACACATATATATTATATATGTCCGATTGCAATTTTCTTGTTAGGTTAAATTGGAACACGCACCTTTAAGCTTCCCTTGGAAAAAAATAGATATATGTTTATATTTATATATATATAGCTCCCCCTTGCTAACACCGACCCGCAAATTATGACATAAAAGAAATTTGTTGTTTTTTTTTAGTTTTGTTTTCGTTTTTGGTACTAAGGAATTTCAAATATTTACGTCTTTTTGTATTTTTGTTTGTTTTTTTTTTGTAACACCGTGGAATATTTGATACATATATATATATATAAAGATATATATACATATATATGTCTTGCTTTTTATAGAAAATGTACATCAACAAATAAAAACAGAATGAAAGTTCGTTAAAATTATTAAAAAAAATTATATATATATATATATATATATATATATATATATATATATATATATATATATATATATATATATATATATATATATATATATATATATTTATATATATAAGTGTTGACTATATGTTAAACAATTTGCATTAGAAACTTTTTCGTAGCTTCTGTTTTCCATGCCCCACCACATTGAAATCCTATATATCCATATACATATACATACATATACATACATATTCATATATAGTCACACATCAATTGTTATTAACAATATCGCTGCTCTGCCCCAGACTTTGGCTTGTTCTGTTTTTCTTTGTAAATATAATTAGTACATATATATATATATATATATATATATATATATATATATATATATATATATATATATATATATATATATATATATATATATTATGATTTTTTAATCATTTTTGTTCTTTTTTTTCCAAGTTTGTTATCCTGTGTTTCATGGAAATTTTGAAGCAAAATGATGTGTCTGTGTGTGTATTTAATTTATAGGCTTCCAGGCGTAAGTTTTCTTCTTCATCTGCATTTTAATTGCTTACGTTAGATGCGTGTGTATGCGTGTTGTGTGTGTGTGTGTGCATGAGTGTGCTGTGTATTGATGTGTTTGTTATGTGTGTGTATGTGTGTGTCTGTGCGTGTGTATTAAGGTTTATCAGCAAACATTACAGCCCCGCTGTTAGCCTCTTTCATGGGGGCGTGACATCCGATTTATTTCCCCTCAAACAATTAGTGATTTCACAATTCATATTTTTTATACACACACACGCCCACAGAGACACACACACACACATACAACCACACAGATATATATTTATATAAATATATATATATATATACTTAAGCAAGCACATATATATATATATATACGTATATAAATATATAGATATAGATATATAGAGACGATATTGGCGTGTACAGAAGGCATTCGCCTTAACAATGTTAACTCAGGGACAATTGATTTAGCGACAACAAACGCTCCACGGCTGCATTAATATCCCCAAACGTTGCAATAAGAGCTGTATGGAGAAGATAAAGAGATGGGATGAGTATATATAGACAATAGATATAAATATGAATATATATATATATATATATATATATATATATATATATATATATATATATATATATATATATATATATATATATATATATATATATATATATATATATATATATATATATATATATATATATATATATATATATATATATATATTTATATACATTAACTTAGTTATCTTTGTGGCAGTTGGGGTACTTTTGCTGCATAGATTTAGTTAACTCTTCCTTTCATTTCTTGTAGGGCAGATTATATATTATATATACTACAGATCAGTCGAAACAGACAGGTCGAATAAAACTTTTTCTGTACTGTTATAAGCAGCATTCTCTACAATCTACAATCCAGAAAACTGAACTGACACTTGAATATAAGAACTTGAAAGTTGATAGTGATTGGAATTTGTATACAAATAGAAACAAGAGATAAATGTTGGCTATGATGGAAACAGCTAGGCTTGAAGGCTAAATTCAACTAGTAAGAGTTGAGTTGAGTTGACTTGACTTTAGATATCTAGCCAGCATATATATATTTGCTATAACAATTGCACTGAACTGGAATACATTCATAGTATATAGGGCTTGTGCATTAAGATTGACTTTACAGTTTACTAAACATACATGGAGCGAATTTATTATTAGACAGAAATACTCTTGGCATATCTTTCACTACATATGCCTATATAGAAAAGATTTCTATTTGAATTAACCGTGAATCATCTTGGAACTGGCTTTATATACAACAAACGATTGCTACATATATGTTTACTGCCTATAACGAATCTGCTCATCTAAGATTGTCCTAAACTAAGATGCACACTAGAGTCTATTGTGTTAATAGTACAAACAAAGATAATCTTAGATGTATATATATATATATATATATATATATATATAACTATTTTAGATAGTTCAAGTGCCTACCCTGCAAATTGGCATCGCGATTGACAAAGCCCATGGAAGCGAGTTGCTCCAATTGGGATTGATAGCGTACTTCCGGTGGCTGCGTGCTGTCCGCATTGTTGGACATGCCATTGAGCATGCGCATCATGAAATCGTTAAAGAGCTGGGCATTGGGTCCGCCGCCAGGTGCCAATGTGCCAGTAGCTGGATTCGTGGCATTCGATAGTGGTGCACTAACATTATTCGGCGTTGTTGAATTGTTAATGCTGCTGGCATTGGTGGCGCTATTAGTGGAATTCGTATTTGTTGTGGTGCCATCGCCACTGGCCGGATCAGTGGCACCTGTTGGATTGACGCCCGGTGGAGGCGGCGGTATGCCCAATGTACCAACTAGATTCGGTGCAGCGCTACGCAACTGTTCCATGCCCTGTTGGATCTGTAGTATGGCATTGATTGCCTCCGGATTGGTTAGCATGTTCATCACATCCGGATTCTGCATTTGTGCCATAAACTGTGGCATCATCTGTCGCACCTGATCCTGCAGCTGTGGATTGTTCGATAATAGGGGGCTGGTGCTAAGCAAACGTGACGCCATATCTGGATCCTGTGACATTGATTCCATCATCGAACGTGTATAGGGGGCATTCAATAGATTTTGCATCAAAGCTGGATTGTCAGCCATTTGTTGGAGCAGACTCCGCATTGCCGGCGTGTTGAGTACATTATTTGGCGGCTGATCGCCAGTACGTTGATTATTTGGGCCCGTATTATTGCTTTGGGAATTGGAGTTGCTGCCACTGCGATTGCCGCTGCCGGTGCCCCACGGATTTGGCAACGGATTACGATTCTCCGTGCCCTGCTGTGGATTAACTCCGGCCGTATTGCCACCACCGCCCTCGACTAAGCCTGCAAAGGGATTGCGTCCAAAGGATTCGGTCGCCGCATTCATCATCGGCTCCTGTATATCACGATAGATGCGCTGCAATGCGCTATAGCCACCTGGCACCGATTCCAAATTCGACATAGCACGATCGTGCGAACGCATAAGCTCCTGCAACATCGACGGATTGCGCGCCAATTCCATCGTCTGACGCAACAAATCGGGATTGTTAAGCATATGCGAAATTTCTGGATTACGTTGCATTAGATCCTGCATTTGAGGATTTGATGTAATTAACTGACGCATCGTCTCCGGATTGTTCATCATTTGCTGCACCAGCGGATTATCCATTAGCGAACGCAACATATCTCCATTATTCAACAATTCGTTCTGCATGCGCGCCTGCAAATCCATAAAGGTATTCGAGCCCGCTCCTAGTGCTTCCATACCAGCTAAGCCTCCAAAATGATTCAGGCCAAACGGTGTTTGACGTACATCGGCCGGTGCACGTGCCGGCGTTTCATTGGTACGTGTTGGCGCTTTGATAACGAGATGTACTGTTAAATTGTCCTTGATGTTGTGCATCTTAAGGGTGTCGGTGTCCTTCATGATTTTACCCGCAAATATCAGCACCAATTGCTCGGGTTCGGCCTCAAATTTTTGTGCCACCAAAATTTTGAACTAATCGAAAGAATTGAATAAATAAAAATAAACAATTAAACTTTAATGCCAAAACGTAAAGAAAAACAAGCAATGTTGCCCAATCATCAATATTTACACACTCACACGCTCACATATGCACAAAGTATTTGCACTTTGCCATCCTTTCTAGAAAAAAAATGCACTGTACCTTCAATTATACGCACGCACATACACACATACACATACGTGGTGCACAGAAGACAAGTGTGCCCGCCCCTCCGAACAGTGCTTAGCCGCAATAATTATGTTTTATTAGAGCTGCCCCTGCCGCTGCCCATGCCTTTTCGCTTAGCAATGTAATACTCACATCTTTTATTCCAGAATCTTCATCGACTTCAACAGTTTTCTTGTCCTTTGGCGTTTTAACTACCACGTTGATGCGCTTACTACCGCCTTCGGCCATTTTGATATTGTTTTTTTTTCAGCGCTAGTTTTATGCGTTTTCTTAATATAATGCTATGTTTTCACAAGGTTCTTTTGCTGTTTTTTTTTTTATTTTCTATATTTTTTTGTGATCGCCTATTGAAATTTATACGTGCTTTCAAACTAAATTATTTTCCATTTGATGAAAAGTAATTCGTCACTTTCTCACATACGACACACACACACATATATATATATGTCACATACAGAGTGAGTGTGACCAACGGCAATCAGTCAACAATGCCCAAAAACAAATACTGTGACTTTGGTCACACATTACGACTTTACGTTTGCACAACAAAATTTTCAACGAATAAGTGCCGCATCTAACAAATATTCAATTTAAAACCACATTCACTGATATATATATATTGTCCCTTTTTTAATATGCAAAAGGTTCCAAAAATTATTTTATTATTAATATTAATGTGCTAAATTATAAACTGAATTATAGAATGTTTGAATTAAAATAAAGAAAAAATATATATTTGTTTTTGCGTATTTATTGTATTTTTTGTCGTAAAATTGTGATTGTCGTTTTAGTGCCGGCCGGTCACACTGGTTCGCAAACGACAAGCAAAAGGGAACGCATAAGGCAAAGCAAACGGTTGAGTTAGTGAGATCGTGTGCATGTGTTTATTAAAACGCAACAATAAACAACAAAAAAAAACAAAATACGTTGATTATAGTTATTTAAATATAAAAACTGATCGTTCGTTATAAACCCAATTTTTGTGTTGGGAATAGAAAAGAAAGAGCACTATTTGGTACAAGCATACGAATCAAAATGCCATAAAAATCAGTTCTTGGAATTTTTGGGTAACATATATAAAACGGTTTTCCGAGAATTACCAATACCAGTGCCAACAAGTGCCTCGTACCCGTGCCCCAGGTATTTTTTGTCTATCGAATAGCAAAGGTGTGTACTTACTTAAAATATATGATTGTGTGTGTACAAGTGTGGCCCTATTTAAATAAATAAATATATATTAATAATGCATGTACATTTTCGTATATAAATTGCAGATGCAAATCAATGATTGCAAACGAACGAAAATGCAGCAAATAACATTTGCTCTCGCTGTAATCTTTGCCTTCTGCATGGTGAGCCTTAATGGACAGCATCCATCGCCCGGATGGGTGGTGCCGGAAAAGGCGGAAGTACCCGTTGGCAGCGATCTAAATATCACCTGCACCATTAATCAGGCATTCTTTGATTCATCGAAAACAAATGAAACCTGCAAGGTGAACGATTTGTATTTCAATGCGAATATCAATGGTGTTCAGCGTTATTACAATGGCAGCGATTTGCAAATTATCAACGATACCACCATATTAATGTCCTTTACAAATATGTACGATCAGGAGGGTGAATACCTGTGCATGTGCAAAGAGATGGGCATGTTCTCTTCAAAGGTGGATGTTGGTACCAAGCCATTACTGGTGCAAGATTTCAATTGCACCAGCCACGACTGGGACTATATGTTTTGCAACTTTACCGCGCCGCGGAATAGCATTAATCCCAAATATAATGTCAGCTTTACGACGGATAAGAATACAAATTATCGGTACTATGTCGATTGCAACTTCGATGCGTCGCCTTTGGTCAATTGCAACATAACAGGCGAGCAATATAAGAAGTTTTCGCAAATATATTTCTTTCGCTTGGACATTGCCAACACCTTGGGCAATGCCAGTCAGGATATCGAGGTGAATAATGTTGAGCGCATGATCCTTGCGCGTCCAGGGCAAAATTTGAAGCTACTCAATCGGACAAAGGACTCGATATGCTTGTCATGGGAAATGCCGCGGCGCAGTAACTTCGTTGGTGGCGTCCTTTGGCGTGTCTTTGTCACACCTGAAAACTTTCCCACCTTGGTGCGCCCGATGTGGCGCAATAATTCATCAGCCGCCAAGGATACGCTCTGTCTAACTGAACTACCTTATCCCGGCTACAATTATCTCCTGGAGTTGCGCGTGCGCAATAATAAGACCAAGTCCCGTTGGAGTCCGCCACTCAATTATGATTTCCGCACAGCTGCCGAGCGACCGGCGAGGCCGCCACGCATAACCAATGGCAGCTTCTACGTCTACTCGTCGGAGTCATCGCTCACCCTCTACTGGGAGCAGCTGCACAAGCACGAGATGAATGGCGATAACTTTACCTATGTTATCAGCGAGTATCGATGCAATGATACAATCATGTAAGTAAAAAATTCACATCGTTTACACGATGAACTTTAAGTACCCTTATGGATATTTATCGAACCAAATGTTATTAACGGTAATAGTGTAATGTCGAAGGGCATGTTTACACGCTGTAACTAAATTATAAAAAGCTTGTAAATTTCTCTCATACCCTATTAAAATTTAACTAAAGCTAAAAATAAGTTTACACGATAAACCTTAAAAGTGATTAGCTGATTAATACTTTCAGTCTGTATTTAAAATGCGTTTACACGATGCATTTAAATCGTGATAATTCGATTTGATATGGGATCATTCATATGATCCTTATTTTTACCTATTTGCATACAATAAATATGAATTAACATTTAACATTATTATTATATCTAAATTCGTTACTCGAAGTTACTTAACCATGATCAGCTTCGAAATATGTGATAAGATTTCTCCACTTTAATGGAATGTACAAAGTTTACACGATGACAAACATTTTTTTTAATCAAAAGTTTTTTTTAAATTTCAATATCCGCTAAATCCATTTCCTATGACAATTATGATTGTGATAAGCAGATAAATGCTTCCAAATAATGGTTCCAGCTTTTGACTGAATTTTCATCAAGAGTACATAAGATAAGATAGGAAGCTTTTATCGTTTTATTATGATTAGCTCATAAATATACAGACGCACACAAACTTTTGCATCAATGCATAGCTTTATTGTCCACATACCTAAATATAGTTATGAATTATGATTTTATTGTTATATATATCTGTTTATTTTCAATTATGAACAATATACATGTATATATAAAAACGAGAATAAAAACAATTAGCGCGAAATGTTCATTTTTCAAGCGTTTCCTATTTCTAGAGAATT
Source organism: Drosophila eohydei (assembly GCA_035045825.1). Classification (NCBI taxonomy): domain Eukaryota; kingdom Metazoa; phylum Arthropoda; class Insecta; order Diptera; family Drosophilidae; genus Drosophila; species Drosophila eohydei. Next base: position 726,854 of record JAWNOT010000120.1, read on the forward strand.
GTTGATGTCGAATTCCACATAATTGATAATTAATCGCGATTAGATGCATCGTGTAAACTTGTATTTCTTGCGAATTTCCTTCTGTCTCTGGATTCGGCATTAAATCTGCATCCAACTTAACGAAGTGAAACATACAGAAGTCTGGCAAGGCCGCGTCTCTTGACCTGTTAATATCACAAAATACAAATTTTACTTCAATATATGCATTTTACTTTCACTCGATTGTCAATATTTTTAAAGTGTGTCAATATTTTTTGAGTTAGTGAACATTTGTTATACCCTGCAAAAAGTCAAGAGTTGGGTGTATGGAAACTGTTTCGGGGCATGTAACGGCTCTTCGAAAATCGAGTACTAACTTCACACTTATACTGAATATTGTAGTACTTATACTGGTATTTATACTTAATTTTATTATTTTTATTTATTCGTATAAATTAACTTATACTCTTACCAATACATGTTCACACGCACACATATTTCTTAGTATTATAACTAATGCTAGGTAAAGCTACTTATACAATGAGTTTATACAGTTACTTATTAATATCTGCAGGAACAGCTTGGCTTAAAACTAAGTAACTTTGACGTAGAGCTAAAAACAACAATTTTTGAAGAATTTTAATTGCTGCTAGTTTCAATTAGCGAGCAACAACTGTAACCAGAGACACACATATTTGCATACATAGCCATATGTATTCATATACAGATATGTGTTGCATATTTATTGTATATTTCTTTCGATTCTCAAATTGCAGCATAACGTCATTATTTAAGCTGAATTAAAACTGAAAACATTAATGTGAGCACATACATACACACGCACACACACATACGCATATATAGGTACGAGTACATCTGGTCGCATGACTGATGCGGAACTGCATTGAAACATTGAGAAATTTCCATTAATTTTCATCTAGCTAAAGCATTTATATGATACCCTAACAATGTGGCATAACTGTGCTGTCATCGCACATGTAACTTATAATATAAGAAAAGTTTGTCAAGTATCAGAAAGATATAAAGATGTTGATTAGCTTAGCTAGTAGCTGTTCTTGCTTAGTCATGCATCAGAAAGAAATTTATAAAGATACTGTTTCCTTTATGTATATATATTATTTCTATGACTATATTTTATATGAAACAACTTCAGTTTAACTAAGAGAGTTTGCCAAGGATACTCATTTGATTCGCAACTTTCGTTCGTTTCAGATATTTTCCAGAATCATTGAGCACTTTTCCACGTTTAGATCGTATCGTATCTTCAGCTAGGGTATCCACACTTCGTCATGCCTTCCATTTGTATTCGCTTCACTTGCTCGTTTTTACGTTATAAAAGCGCAGTTCTTATTAAACGGCATATACCCATTGCAGGAACGTAATGAATGCTCAACCAAACATACAAAAATTCAAAGAATTTTTAAAAATAAACAATTTTCAAGAAATTTCCAACCCGCTACGTAGCTATCTATCTATATGTAGATGTATGTATATGCTTTGCAAATTGTGCTTATGTATGAGTGTCTGTTGTGCAGGGAGACGGTCCGCTTGTCTGTTTCGTTAATATTCGTAAAATTGTTTCGTTATCTCAATTACGTAGAACAGAAGTTGAATTCGAAAAGATTTTCGCTTGAAGAGCTTTGCATTGATACCTAAATATTATGAGAATGAGAGATATAGAAAATAATTAGTTGGGGAATTTCACATTTCTTGCTTTTAGGTAGATAGACTGCCCAGTTTTGACTGAGTGAAAAGAGTATATTGGTTTTGTGCAATGTCGTCCGTCTGTCTATTAAAGCTGAAGACCTAGACTTGAAATTTTTACATATTTATTATTATTTTTATTATTAATTTTTTTGAAATGTGGAAAACATACATGTATATTTCCCACGTATCTAAATTTTACTCTACAAATGTTCACAGTTGTGTGTTGTGCTGCTTTTTAGCGTTACAAACCCCTGAATTGTCATGTGAATTGACTAAAAGACAAACGTTAATTGTATCGATGACACATTGTATTGGCCTTTTGGCATTACAGCTATATTTTTACCTGCTTACTAATAGATAATTTACTTTTCGCCCTCTTTCCCTTGCTCGTTGACAGCGATGCCTCCAAGATTAAGGTGGATACGAATTCGGCAACAATTGACAATTGGACACGGAATGCACATTATGAGATCTACATAAGGAGCAGCAACAATGTGGGCACATCTTTGGAGGCGAGTCGACTCTATATACCTAGTATCAGCGGGGAGGATATCCGGCTACGTGAGCCTCTCAAGATACAGGGTGTCTATCATTCGAGCAATTCCAGCTACACCCTTGGTTGGAAGCCACCGAGGAACAGCTCTGGTTTGATCGACTATACGGTCTTCTGGTGCAATGCAAAGCCGGCACTTTTGTCCAAATGCAACGGCTCCATTCACTTCGAGCATGTCTCTCCAGATCGGTTGGAATATAGCACAGCAACTGGGCAATCGCCATCGCTGAATATGGCTGTATCGGCGAACTTTGTTGGCCGGAATACGGGCATGCATTGGGTGACCTGTACAGGCGATGGCAATGATGATCTCGCAAAAATGGATCCAGCCATTGAGCAATTGACTGACACATCCATTACCGTCAAATGGGGCACCGAAGGTGTCTGTGCGGCGATCTTAAGTGGCTACAATCTGACTTATTGCAAGCGATCGGACGGCAAGCCAGATAATTGTACAACCATGGAGCTGCCCAAAGATGTGACATCCCATAAAATTGTGAATCTAGAGCCCTATACCTTCTATACTATTAAGATGTCCATGTATTCACCGAAGCGTGCCAGCAAATACAGCGATGAGCTATTCCAGCGCACAGCCCAGGGTGCACCGACTCCGCCGCGTCAGCTCACTTATTTCAATGTGACCAGCTCGAGTGTGGCGCTCACGTGGAAGCAGCCCATCAAGGCGAATGGCATGCTGGTCGAATATCGGGGCACCATAACCAGTGATAATATTACCGATCACTTTGTTATGCACACGCTTACCGCCGAGCTGAGCAACAAAGAGACAAACTTTGTATTAAACAATTTGACTGCCTATACGGAATATGAGATTAGTTTGTGTGCAAAGACCATACTTTATTCGGAGCCCAGCAATAAGATTCGCTTTCGTACAGCAGTTGGAGGTAGGTGTTCATATTATATTCTTTAAATTTTTAATGATTCGAGTTTATATTCGATTTATTTTTTTAATTTCTACCGCTCCCTAAAGTCCATAGTTCCTTTGGAGAATGCACTTTTTTGTTCATTTTACAATTGTGTCGATAATATTTCAGTTAACAGCACAAAAGAATGTATGAACTGGAATACAATTAATCGCGCTATCGAGTCGTGATTTATATCGCCCACAATATTCACGACTTTAGTTAGCGCAGAGACCTAATGAATTTGTAATTATGCACGGCTTAATGGAACGAATTGTTCACTATCGATAAAAATTACAGCGCGTATCGTTGATCATTGAAAAGTAGTAGTTCAGTAGTTCATAAGATCGTTAGGTGAACAGTGCGACGCAGTTTTAATTTAAATTTGGCCAAAATAATTGAAATAGTTACGTTTAAAAATATATAATTAATATTAATTGCCTATTGCTTATTCGTTATTTGCAGTGCCCTCGCCACCGCACGAGCTACGTGTGGAGAACTCTCATTGGAACACGATGCTGGAGTGGGAGGCACCGTTGCGCCCGGCTGGACGATTGGAATTCTATGAAGTGGTCATAATTGAGAGAAATGCTAACAATACGATAATTGGCCAACCATCCAGTTATGTGAGCGCGCGTCCAAATCTCACTTGTGTGATGACTACGCCGCTTTGTACGCCGTTGCATCGTTTCCATTACAATGTGCGCGCAGTAAATGCAGAGCCATTGGATCCAAACCTATCAACGCATATAGGTAAAACGTATATCCGGCGTTCAATGCAAAGCCAAAAATGCGATGCTCAGCCCCCATTAACGGATATCGAATGGGACGCCATACAAAACTATCTCAATACGAGTCTCTATCGTTTGTACAAGTCGGCATGGACCACCCATGAGGTTAGCTGTTCGCCGGGTCAGAGCAATTTGAAGGTGTTCGTTACCTCCGTAGAGGTGGTTACCTCTATCATCTTTCTTAGTGCATTTGCTTACATGGTCTACCGTAAGCTATTGAAAATGTCCGACATTGATCTGGTGCTCCCACCGGGAATTGATGAGAAGAAATCTATCGAGATTGGGTCCAGTGGTGGCGGCACTGGTGGCAATGGCGGCGGTGTTGGCAGCATTGTCGGCGGCGTCATTTGTACACGAATCGATCTGCCACACTATTCGCAACACGATTTGCCGCAAGATTTTAGTAGTGGCAACGAGAGCTCCAAGTTGCTTTTAGCCAACAGCTCGAGTGGCGGAATGCTCGAGCAACGGGATGCGTATGAGGAGCGAACGTTGACAACGTTGCCGCCATGCAGCTATATGTCAATGAGCCAAGGACTGCTGCTCGACGATGACAGTCAAATGGGCGCCACGGAGATGCAGTCAAGCAGCCAAACGAATCCAAATCCAAATCCAAATGCCGGTGGCTATATAAAGCCCACACAAATGAAGAACTGGTCAACGCCAAGTAGCATGGCCAACACATTGCCCAGCACCAATGGACCGTTGAGTATGCCTTTAAGTGGCTATGTACCTGTGCAGGTGCTGCAGTCGCGACCAACACCTGCGCCCGCTGCACCAGCAGTGGGAGCATCAACGGCAGCACAAACGCCGATGCACTTGCTCAACACGAGCAACTATGTGCAGGCTGCCGATCTACACAAGCTGAAGCCGTTAGCTCCAATGTGTGGAGTAAATGGACCAGCTATGCCGACAACGCCAGCTGCAACGCCGCTGATGCCCAACGGCTTCGGCTATACGGCCATGGAGCAATTGCAACGGAATGGCTTAATCAAGCCCACGGCTGCAGCGGCTGCTGCTGCAGCTTCAGCAACGGCACAACATACACAACAAACGCCGCAAACATTGCAACCAAATATTGGTGGATATGTGACTCCGCAGGATCTAAATGCTTTGGCGCACAATCGTCATATGCTCTAAAGCTAGAGAGGATCACACACACAGAACGAGAGCGAGAGAGAGAGACAGAGAGCAACACATACACACACACTCAGAGAGAGATAGAGATAGAGATAGAGAGAGATTTTTGTGGATTAGCTGCATTTGAAACATGCAGCCAGCTAGCAGCTACTATTGCCTTCCGTTAACACATACACACCCACACACACGCATACCTAGAAGGATTGAGTGAGGGAGAGAGGGAAAGAAACTTTCACATGAAATTTACACTTGCAAATCAGCTCATTTAGCACACATGCACATTCGTTTGGTACTTGCCATTCATACACACATCCCACACACACGCGCACACTTAGCCGGGCCACTTGTATTTAATAAACTATTTGTATACTCTTCCCTTTTTATACCCTGTTAATTTGTAACTCTTACGTATCAACAGCACATCGAACATCATTATTTTAAAATTTGATCTTTTTTTAATTTATTTTTTATTTTATTTTTGCATTTATCCATATTATTATTTTCTCATGTTCGTTTTTGCCGCGTGTTCGTTGCTAGTTTTTCTTTGAGGTTTTAATTTGTAACGCTCTAGTATTGTTTTATGAACTATCTTATATATATATTTATATATATATAATTAACTTTACATGACTACCTACTATATAAACAAATATATATATATATATATATATATGTGTATACATGTATACATACATTATATGTTACACGAATTGGCCAACGCCAATGCGCCAAGTTGATTTAAGAGTATAAATTATATATATAAATATATATATATATATATATATATATATCTATATATATATATCTATATATATATGTATATTATATGCTATCTACTTTAAAAGGAAAATGAAAAGAAAACTAAACATAAACTGGCATTTTTATTCTCTGTGTCGACATGTCTTCCACTACAAATTAATCATAAAGAAAATAGGCAAAGTTTTGTTTTTTTATTTAAGTTTATCGATAACTTATACAATGTTTATAATTTCAATTGATTAAATTAGCTATAATATAATATAAATATATGATTTTTTAAGCTTAGTTCATTTTCCTTTGTTCTATTTATTTACTATTCCAAATTCCCAATGTAGCGACTTATGTTCCATCCACAATTATCGAAAAGTTATCGATCAGAAGAGCATTTCGTGCTGTTACGAAATTGTAAATGATGTCTTATAGACTGACCTAAGTTCTGTACGGATGTCATAAATATATATTTCAGGCAGGATATCTGTTAGTCGGTCACTCTTTAAAGTTTGTGGTAAACTTTGCAAGCTCGCAGTTCGGCCGTAATCAGGGCTGCTGTGCGTTGGTCAGCCGTCGACCTGTCAACAAAGACAACAATCAATCAAATTGATTGACAATGTCTTTTATCAGGGATTTACAGTGAATAAAGTAGAGTTCTACAGAATTCCAGAGATCGCTGTCAATATATGAATGTTCTGTTATTTTTGTTGCCGAATTCCATTCGGAATTAATTAAATCATTTCCATCAAGTGTGACTTGTTTTTCAAATTGACGACGAATAAAACTGGGAAATATTTTCATATTCTGAATTCTGTGAAATTAGCTGGTGATTATTTCATGCCGTATTAAGATAAGAAATATGTTCTAATTACGCACAAATGCGTGTATATATATATATATATATATATATATATATATATATATATATATATATATATATATATATATATATATATATATATATATATATATATATATATATATATATATATATATATATATATATATTTAGAAAGTAAGAGAGCAGCACAGAGAGATTGAAGAGAGAGCATATAAAGAGAGTATATTTGTTAAGGCTTTTTAGGCGCTACTCTGAAGGAAGTCCGAGTATATCGATTGTTTTGAAAGGTATGTAACAGGCAGAAGGAGCCGTGGCAGCTACCAGGACCAGCATGTCCGTCTGTCCACAAGAGCTACAGACCTGAACTTTTGAAGTGTAAATGTATCTCGCCAACACAACTCATTTCGTTATTTCGGCTAGTGGGCGTATGTCATATTTATTACATGGCATTCTTTTTACTGATTACAGAGAAATAAAAACAAAAGCAAAAACATTTATTCGAAATTTGCGGAAGTCAAGCTCGTTTTTATAATGAAATTATGATTACGTCAATATCATTAAATATTTAAAAAAAAGGAAAAAACCAATAAAAATTGAATGAAAAGCAAAAGCGGATATAATTTAAAATCAAATCTATATGAAGGTAAAAATAAACAAAAAATTTTAAATAAGAAAAAAACATAAAGAAATCAAATAAAATTAATTTTACAAAAATTAAAAAATGCACTGTGTGTGCTGTCAGCAGAACGCGAACATATAAATATGCAAATTAAATATAATTTTTGATTGCCAAAAAAAGTAAATAAAATAAGAATAAAACAGATTAAATAAAAAAAAAACAAAAAGTAAGCAAATTAAATAAAATATATTTGAAAAATACAATTAAATAAAATAAAATAAAAGGAAAAGTATGTGATCAGCGGGTTTCGAACTTGCAACTGTTGGCCCATTTAAATAAGCAGATAAAATATTTAAGGATGCTTCAAAGACATGTAAAAAAAAATTTATTTAAAAGAAAAAGAGAGAAAACAAAATAAAAACAATTTATTGTCATGTGCATATTGTAGGATGCGTCGATGGCATTCCAAGCGAGGCTTATCAGGGGGGCGATTTTACGGAATTAAAAATTCTTACAGCGCACACAGCATTCAGCCACAGCCACAATAATTGCCGCACTTAAAATTGATTACGAGCAGCGCTTGTAGAATAGTTCGAAAGCTGCCGAGTCCATGGAGAGACGTGCTCCTAGGAACAGCAACAAGTCAAATTTCCATACAACAAAATACATATAGAAACATAAATATAAATATAATATATGACGCAAATGGGCCGCTATCGCCGCCCGATTAACAGCACAAATTTGAAGTTCGAAATGCTGCGGTTTGTGTTAGTCAGCGTATTCGTTGCCAGCTATTGGTGTACACAGTGCCGCGGCGATGACGATCCACTCGATCACATCCATATCGAGCCATCCCGTAGTAATATACGCGAGGGCCACGCATACAACGTTACCTGCTGGGCCGACAGTCTCGCTGCCTTGAACAAACTGTGCGACGGCGGCGCGGAGCGTTTGTACATGCAGGCGAAACACCTGAATTTGAGTGTGCACATACTTAATAGCAGCACTATTTACCACGAGGTCCGCTCGGCTCAGCCGAAGCACGAGCAGGCGTTTGGCTACGAGTGCCTATGCAATGGCATGGTACTGCTATCCTCGTACTTCCGGGTGGGCGTCCGGCTGCAGGTTGATGACTTCAGCTGCCGGTTCGAGGAGGCCGAGTGGCCGCCGGCGTTCATCTGCAGCTTCAGTAAGCCAGCCCTGAGTGACGTTGCGGCAGCCAAGGCCAATTACACGTTGCAGCATAACAATCAGATTGTCGAATGCCAGCCGGCTGGCAAGGGATTACTGATGCAGTGCATCGGCCGCCTGAATATCTTCTGTGAAGTGTTCAACTTTGCATTAAGGCTGCACGATCATTTGGACGAGCAATTCCAGCGATTCCAGCTGCGGCGCGAACAGATGATTGTGCTGGAGCGGCCCGGGGAAAATTTGAAAGTGACAAGCCTAAACAGCTCATCGATTTGCCTCGAATGGAGCGCCAAGCGGTCCACAAACCACATCGGCTATACCATCGAGTGGTCAAAGCAGCTGCTGATGCTGCCGCCGCACGGCAGCAGCGACAGCGGCGTGATCTGGTCGGACCCCGAGCAGCTGACGAACAAAGAGCGCCTCTGCCTCTTTCGCCTGCCCCGTCCCTATCAGAATTACACGATTCACCTGAAACGTCGCTACGCCTATGCGAGCGCCCACTGGAGCCAGACCTTTGTCTACAGCTTCTGCACGCATCCGGAGCTACCGGCACGACCGCCCGTCGTCTGGCCAAGCGGCTATCATATCGATCCCAAGCGGCCAAGCGAGCTGCAAATCTACTGGCAACAGCTGCCCCAAGTGGAGCACAACGGTCCAGGCTTCACCTACAACGTGACCATTCATAAGGCCAACTATCCGCATGAAATCATGTGAGTCAGCTTTTTAATTGCCTTCGCTTCACTTAACTCGAGCCTTATCTATTACTACACTGACCGAGAGTCTTCGACAGAAATTGATGTACTCGCCCTGCCACATCTTCACGCATCTGTGAGTCTGTCAATCACGAAAGTTCATCAATCGACATTGGATTCAGTCCAATTTTATATTTAATCTTTCAATCGATCAGTTACTTAGTCATCCACTTAGTTAGTCAATCATTCAGTCAAACCGTCAATCAAGCAATCAGTCAAGCATTCAATCAAGTCAGTCAGTCAATCAGTCTTTCAGTCGATCAGCTACTTAGTCAATCACCTAGTAAGTTAGTCAATCAGTCAATCAAACCGTCAATCAAGCAATCTGTCAATCATTCAATCAAGTCAGTCAGTCAATCAGTCAGTCAATCCATCAGTTACTTAGTAAATCATGTAGTAAGTTAGTCAATCAGTCAGTCAAGCCGTCAATCAAGCAATCTGTCAATCATTCAATCAAGCCAGTCAGTCAATCAGTCAGTCAATCCATCAGTTACTTAGTCAATCACTTAGTAAGTTAGTCAATCAGTCAGTCAAGCCGTCAATCAAGCAATGTGTCAATCATTCAATCAAGTCAGTCAATCAATCTTTAAATCCTTCAAGTACTCACTCAATTGGTTAGTCAATCAGTCAATCAGTCAATCTACAGCTAATGTCTCTCAGTAAGTGAGTTACAGACTTATCGATTGGCCGACTTATCGATACTTATCGATATTATTATCGATTACTCGATTAAGTTACACATGCATATCGAGCCATCACAAATTGTATCTATTGACTTATCGATTTCTCGACTTATCGATCTGCTTATTGCTTGAATACGAACTATTCCTTCAAATGCCTTGCACTGGGACTTCAATTGACATTTCTTTTTCTTCCCTTTTGCCTTTTTGCAGAGCTGCCAAAGTGGCAATCGAATCCAATCGAGCCGTAGTCCGCGATCTAAGCCTGCACAGCGATAGCTTTACGATAATCGTGCTCAGTCAGAATTCGTTGGGTAACTCGTTGCAGAGCAGTCGGATACGCATACCGCGACAGCAGGAGTCGATGCAAGCGAGACGCGTGCCCAAGAACTTGGCCATTGGCAGGGGGGAGAGCCAGAAGCGTCAGCAGCTCACCTGGGAGCCGCCTGAGGAGCCGAAGCTGCTGACCAGCTACACTGTTTACTGGTGCAGCTGTAACACAACGGATCGCAGCCAGTGCAATGCGAGCGTGGCCCTTGACTCCGCTGAGGTGGAGCACTGCAGTCAATGCCAGTACGAGCCACCGGCTGGCACGCTGATCGATGCCTTCAACTGGGCCGTCTCGGCCAATTATGATGCGCGCGATGCGGTTGGCAGCGGCGGCATTCGCTGGCTGGCCTGGTACCATGGACCAGTCACGACGGCCGTCGTCAAATCGGATCCAATGCATAGTCTCCAGGGCTTAGTTGCGCTCATCATACTCGGCTGCTTCATCTATTTCCTCGTTCAGAAGTATCGCTATATGTCCGACATCAAAGTGGATCTGCCTGTGGGTCTGCAAAGCGTGCCGGCATTAACAATAGTGGAGCAGGAGCTTCCACTTCTAGTCATAGATCAGCGGCAGCAGCAGCAGCCGTTGGAGAAGCTGCAGGAGGAGCAGACGAACATCGATTCTAGCGTCGAGTATGCAGCGGTGCTCCTTAAATGCATTCCACCAGCGGACATACTGAAAGCTGCTCAGCGAATGTCAGACTATGTCAGCACGTTAAGTCCATCATTTCCATCAGCTCCGCCAGCTGCTGATCTCGCCACATCCCTGGCCAATCCCTCGGGCTACATTTGCATGCAATCCATTCAGCCAACCCAAGTCACAGACTACGTGAGCCTACCATAACGCATCCGGATATGGCCTATGTATATATGACGGGAACGTCCCTACGCTATAGTAGTGCGATCCCCATTCCCATTCTTTTAAGTCAGTTAAGCAGAGAGATAAAGACAAAGGCAGACGCGTACACAAATAGCGAGACCACAAATCCATTTGTATATAGCTACACTTTACATATATGCGATATACTTACGATACAATATATATAAATATACATCTGTATATATTTATTTTACTTATATTTTTTATATTCCGCCTAAAAGTCGACTTCGAAAATTTGAAAATTTGAATCAGCCCGATTTGAAAATAAGCTATTCCATGAACCAGTCCGATACTATATGTATATATAGTTAAGCATCGAGGTATTCGGCCAACAAATTCTGACTGAGCCCGATTATCGTAGATCGCGGACTACGGCTCGATTCGATTCGATTGCCACTGGCCACTGGCAGCTCTGCAAAAAGGCAAAAGGGAAGAAGAAGAAATGTCAATTGAAGTCCCAGTGCAAGGCATTTGAAGGAATGGTTCGTATTCAAGCAATAAGCAGATCGATAAGTCGAGAAATCGATAAGTCAATAGATACAATTTGTGATGGCTCGATATATATGTGTAACTCGATTAATCAAGTAAGCGATAATAATATCGATCAGTCAAAATATGTATGACTCGATTGTTATCGATCAAGTGTGAAGCGAAGCGAATTCAATTAAAAAGCTGACTCACATGATTCCATGCAGATCGCTGGTCTTTTGGATGGTCACGCTGTCGCTGAAGCATGGAGCAATGTGCTCCACTTGGGGCAGCTGTTGCCAGTAGTTCTCATTCAACTGGCCAGCTCAATGATGAACCGCATCTATAATACCTTGTTAAGTTCTTTTACCTATCAAAAGCACACAACTGAATTCAAATTTAAATATATATGATTTATATATACACACATATATCATATCATATGATAAATTTAATACAAAAGAATTGTAAATGTAAGTAAAAAAAAACCATAATAGAGTTAACCGAAAGTACAGTAATAGAAGAAACCTATATATAGAGCATTCGTAACGGATTGGTTAATGATAAAACATAAACACCTAAGAGTCCACGGAGTACGGAATTAAAGATGCGATGCATCGGTCTTATTGCCATGCCATTTGTAGGATCCAGAATAGATAAAGTTGCTCTCGACGCACTTGCGATCGGCCTCGGCGGGTCCGCGGGAGCCGTACGGATAGGGTATCGGTGGGATACGCTCGTGCTCGATCTTGTGCAGGATGGGTGTGAAGATGCGCCACGCCTCGCGCAGCTCGTCGGAGCGCACGAAATGCATTTGGGAGCCACAGAAGACATCCAGTATGAGACGCTCGTAGGCGTCCGGCAGCACGAAGTGCCTGTAGCGATGCTCGTAGGTTAGATCCAATTCGGTCTCCTCAATGTCGAACGTAATGCCCGGACTCTTGGTCATCATCTTGAAGTAGAGCGCCTCGCCCGGCTGCACACGTATGACCAGCTCGTTGCGCTTCGAATTGCCCTCGAAGATGTCGCCGGGCACATCTTGATACTGGATGCGCACCTCGGCCTTGCGCTCGTTCAAGGCCTTGCCGCAGCGCAGTATGAACGGAACGCCCTGCCAGCGCTCGTTGTTGATCTGAATGACGGCCATGGCATAGGTGGGCGTGGTCGATGATTTACTAACCGTGGGATCGTCCAGATAGCCAGACTGCTCCTCGGCCGTCTTCGCTGCGGGATTGCCCACGTACTGGCCCAATACCATGTCGCTTAGCTCCAGGGGCTTGATGCACTTCAGCACCTTGACCTTCTCGTCACGTATATCATCCGGATGGCAGCTGCATGGCTTCTCCATGGCCACCAGCGACAGTATCTGCAGCAAGTGATTCTGCATCACGTCGCGTATGATGCCAAATTCATCGAAGTAGCCCCCACGGCCCTGGGTGCCGAACGGCTCCTTAAACGTAATCAAGACGGAGGCGATATTTTCCCGATTCCATGTCGAGCTCAATATCTTGTTGCCGAACCGTATGGTCATCAGGTTCTGTACCATCTCCTTGCCCAAATAGTGATCGATGCGGTACAGTTGCTCCTCCTCGAACAGACCGGCCAGATGATCGCTCAGCGCCTTCGAGGTAACATCATCCCGTCCGAAAGGCTTCTCAACGATCACACGATTCCAGCCGCTAATTAAGGATCAACACAGCATTATTAAGGATCCACTCAAGCCTTAAGCATATTCGTTTCACTCACCCCTTGGACATGCAATGGTGCTTGATGTTGAACGTCACCTGATTGTAGACTGTGGGCGGCAATGCCAAGTAGAAGAGTCGATTCGCATTAAGTTTATTCTCAATTTTCTCCATGTGCTGGTTGAGCGCCTGGTAGCCAGATGCTTCATCGTAAGGCCCGGAAATATAATTATTCAAGCTCCAGAATTTGTGATATTTCGCTTCCTCGCTCGGTTGCACCTGTCAATGACATAGAATACGGTTACATCAGCTTGAGAATTGCGTAGAAGGGTGCAGTAAGCTTGAACTTTTGAGAATCGCATAAAAGTGATAGAGCGAGTGAGCATGTCTCTCTCTCTCTCTCTCTCTAACTTAGAATTGGACAGAATCCAGGGCATCTGGCATGAACTGAAGCTTGGGGCTTTTCGAGCTTACCTTCATGTAGGCTTCGCAGAGTGCCTTCAGCTCGGCCACAGTCATCTTGGAGCGCGCATAGCCGCAAATTTTCGTTGGCTTTGGCAGCAGATCGTCGCGATATAGCCACCATAATGTCGGGTATATCTTCTTCTTGGCCAGATCGCCCTGCAATTGGAATTGGTGTCAAGTTCTCGTGCCAACTGGGCGGTCAGCAGCTTACCGATGCACCAAAGACCACAAAGGTGTGTGGTATCTGCCCATCGAAGTGTGTGCCCTCGCATATCATAGTCGAGCACTTGAGGGTGTTGATGATGTGATCCAAGGTGCCCGAAGGCGTTGAGCACTGGCACGCTAAACGAACAAATCAAGAATATTTATGGAATATATTTGGCTAGACAAGTATATATATATTTGGATTACACAAGTAAATACAAGGATTCAGGCGCTAATTATATATAGTTGTAAGCCAAAGATCCAGCGATCGCCCGATCGATCCGCTGACCAGAAACGTAATAGAAATTGGCAAATGCTCTTAGCTTGACTTTCAAACGTTGAATATATCTTAGCCCCCAGCTCATACCTGTCTGACAGATAAGTGCATAGGAGATATATACATTATGCATACTATATATGTATGTATATACAGTAGGGAGCAAAAGTGTTTCCATAGTTGACACTTTCAACTTTGTGAGTCTATAATTTCCAAACGAATGAAGGAAATCAAAAAAACTTTTTTTTCCAATAATATGTATTTAATTCTTAACAAATTGCCGTATATAACAAAAACAAAAGTTAATCAGTAAAATATTCAGACAAAGAAAACTAATACAAAACGCATGTGTACAATTTTGCACCTTCAGTGAAAAAAATTAAATATGATTCTAAATCAATATTTTGTCCACAGGGCCTTATTAGCTATTACATTTTTTATTCAGTTTGGCATACTCTCGACCAACTTCTCTATGTTTTCCTTTGGAACTCGGTTCCACCTCAGTTCTACACTCTTCCAAAGATCGTCTAGGTTGGATGGCATTGATTGATATTGCCCGAGCCTTAGCTTCACGATTGCCCACAGGTTCTCAATCGGATTGAGTTCGGGACTTTGAGCTGGCCACTCCATCAGCATAAAATCTTGGTTTTGTAACCATTCGCGGACAATTTTGGCAGTGTGCGTCGGATCCCCATCTTGTTGAAAAATGATTTCCTTTACGGGGTATGCACACTTGTTCAGAAAATTGGGTAGACAGGTTTTCAAAATATTGAGATAGTCTTCTTTTAACATTATACCATCAATTTTATGCAATGGTCCAATGTGCCACCAAGTAAATCATTCCCAAAACTTTGACATGGCCTCTTCCATGCTTAACGGTTTGCGTCACATGGTGTTTTTGAAGCTTGTCCCCGGGCCTGTGCCAATAGTATTGCTTGCCATCTGATTGAAAACGGTTGAACTTGTTTTCATTCTACCAGATGACACGTTTCCAATCATCCACAGTCTAGTTCTTGTGTTCCCGGGCGAATTTCAATCGAGCCTTGACATTCTTCTCGGATAGAGCTGGTTTATTTTTTTTCACACTTGCCAAATATCCAACCTTAGCTAGTTCTCTTCTAGCCACCCACCGACTCACGTCTTTTCCTATGTCCATAGATGCCTTTTTCGGTATTAGGAACTTATCAGTTCTCATTTTTGACAACATTAGTCTGACGTCAGAGTCCTTCAAGAGTCGTTTGCGGCCTTTAATAGTGTTTTTGGATGCACCAATGCGTCTTTTCTGGACTTCGGACACCGCTGAATGAAAGACATTAAGCTGATCTGAAGTATTACGAGTCGAACAGCCACTTTCAGTTAGGCTAATAATACTATTTTCAACATCTGACGAAAGCTTCCTCATTTTTTTCGCGGTACTTTGTAGACTAGTTGCTAAAATTAACAAATCTACTTCGAATAATAAGAAACACGTGAATTTCTGGATCATAAAAGTGTAGAATGCAAAAATAAAACATATAAAGGTAAAACTGCATGTCTATTGCTGATAAGAGAATTAAGAAATCAAACCAAAGTACGAATATCGGAAGGTGCAAAATTGTACACATCCGTTTTGTTTCAGTTTTCTTTGTCTGAATATTTTACTGATTGACTTTTGTTTTTGTTATATACGGCAATTTGTTAAGAATTAAATACATATTATTGGAAAAAAAAAGTTTTTTTGATTTCCTTCATTCGTTTGGAAATTATAGACTCACAAAGTTGAAAGTGTCAACTATGGAAACACTTTTGCTCCCTACTGTATGTATATGTATGTGTGTGTGTATGTGTGTGTGTGTGTGTGTGTGTGTGTGTGTGTGTGTGTGTGTGTGTGTGTGTGTGTGTGTGTGTGTGTGTGTGTGTGTGTGTGTGTGTGTGTGTGTGTGTGTGTGTGTGTGTGTGTGTGTGTGTGCAATAACAGCTGAAAGTCAGAGACGGAAATCAGTTGGTCGCACAGTCCGTTCACAGTGCATTTGGTTGGCTATTCAATTTCTTATGGCATCGAATAACATAGAAGATATATATATATATATATATATATATATATAACTTCTTTTTGCAATCTGTTTCAAGCACGTTTCTTTAGTAGGTCATATCTAACTATATAAGCCAGATAAATATATATATATATATATATATATATATATATATATATATATATATATTAAGATATGCTTTAGCTATATTTAGATATGACTTACTGGAAGAAATGTGCTTTCAAAATGTCATAAGTGGTTCATATAAATATAGCTGTAGAGACATCTAGAGAGAGAGAGAGCTATCTTAGAGTTGTATAATTCAAATCTGGCTACATCTTTATATATGTCGTATCTATGTATAATGCAGTTGTAATTTCGTTTCGTGCGTACAGCTTAGCGTGCGTTCACCGTAGTTGCAATGCTGATAGGGCAAGCAGAAGTGCAATAACAGCAAATTACACAATGTACAAAAAAAGACAAATTGTTTTTTTTATTGTATTTCTTTAGCTTTTCTCTTAACTGCCTTTACTTGTTACATTTTTGTGTTTTTTTTTCGTGCATTCAATGTTTTTTTTAACGCCTACAAGATGACTCAGCATCGCGCTTAGCATTGCTTTTGACAAGGCATTGAAATACATTTTGAAAGGCTTTTTATGCACGCACACATATACAGAGACATGTCGTGAGGTATGTAAGCCATTCATACATGTGTAATTATTTACGTGTACATTTTCAATGTCATTAACATTGGCTAATTCTCAATGCCAATGCACGCTATCGCAGTGGCTCTCTCTGCCTGTAACTGTAACTTGAAAGGTTAACATTAGCGCATTAATCTTTGAAGTGAATTCAAATAACAACAGCAGATAATTGGAGAATGAGGTAAAACTGATTGGAATTGCCGATAAGCCGACGGCAAAGCTTTGTAGGTGACCCTTTTACCTAAAGAACACAATTTGAAGGGCATTCTTTTGCGCGCGCTCTTCGTCGTCCACTCTCTGACTCTCCCTAACCGACGCTATCTCTCAGTCTCTGACTTCGTACCCAGCACGGTGTGCGCCACCTGTTGCGTTTCTCCAACACCATGACCATCACCATCACCAACCCGAACACCCCTCGTGCCATCACTAGCTGTTTGCATTCATTGAGGAGTCGTATATCGTAAGCGTAAATCGTAAATAAAACTTACCCATGCTTATTTTAGTTATGTGCTAACTGTTGTTTGTTTACTTATTTTATATTGACAGTAATTTTTGTTTAGAGTTTTTAAGCAAACTTTATTAAGTTTTTTGTGTGGCAATTAATCAAGCTTTTAACCAATAATTTGAATAAAGGTCAAGTGCAGAAAAAACTGTGATTTTCGCTGCGGTTGGCAACACACGCAAATAAACGGACACACACACGGCTGCACTTGCACGCAAGCGCAACGTGAACGAAGTTTTATTAATCGTTTTTTTTCTCGTTTCGTTTCGTTCGTTATTTATTTCTTTTATTTTGTTTACTTTGGTGCGCAGTCTTTTTTATTTGGCAAGAAGGTTTAGTTTTTTGTGTCTTTCGCTTTTTATGAGCCCTCAAACGATATGTAGCTTAAGACGATCGCTGCGCGAATGCGCCAAAGCAAATGTGCAAAGCGAACATAAAGCAGCGGCAACAACCAGTAAGAGCAACAGCAGCAACAACAAGCGCACACTATATATAATGTATAATATGTAAAATAACAAAAACAAAGAGATAGAGAGTGAGAGAGAGAGAGAGCGAGAGCAAACTTGTGATATTTTCTTGAATGCGCCCAATGTGCCGGCTCTCTGTTATGCACACGCACACGCATACAACTCTTGCCCGTAACGAAAAGCGTAGCCAGTGTTGGACAACAACAACAACAACAAGAAATGCGTTCAAAAATTTGTAAAATACGCTCATTTCGCAGTGTCATGGTTTCAACTATATTTACATAGAGCCAAAATCAATGTAAATGTTAATGTCTGCTTTTACAATAAACATTTCCTCAATTGTTATTTATATATTGTGCCAAAGCTCATTTAAACACACAGACAAAAACTACAAAATAATTGTTTTTTTTTATTAGCAAAACAATAAATATAAAATAATTATTTTATATATTTAAAAAATAAATACAAATTTAACAGAATATTTTCCAACTTAAAAAAAAAATAAATAAAACTATTTAATTAAAAATTTTTAAGGTGACAAACATTTTAAATTTGAATTATTAAAACCAAACAATATTTTTTAAATGCGCATATATTTTTTAATGATTTACAGTTAATTTTTTTAGTTTGCTTTCAGTCATATATTTATAACTCTACAAACAATTTTTTTATTAGCAAAAATAGTTAGTTTTAAGCCCAAACCGCTTAGAACTTTATTCATTTTTAGTTATTATCATTCCACGCACTTTTCCACATTTGCGGCTTATCAAAAAATGTCTGAATAGCATAGCTTCTAGATGAAAGTCATTCAGCTTGGACTGACATATCTCTAAATAATATACTTGTATATAGATTACCACCAACAGAGGATTTTTAAAGGTCTTTCAAATGATTCACGTATATAGAAGTGTGTGTGTGAACGTGTTTAACAGCTTATCAGTTGTCTCAACAGGTAGCCCCAAATCATTCGACAGGTGAATGTAATCATAAAATAAAACACCTAACAAATTTATCATAGAAATAGTTACAGATATATATGCACACATAAATGCATACATATTAAAGCATATACAGTGAACACTCTGTTGATATACCACTGCCTTTTAACTTCTAACATTTTGCCTCAATCAAAAACTCTCAATCATTTTATATGCAAAATAGAAAAACTTTGAGGAAGACATCTCGCTAGCAGCTTTCGTTCAAGAGAGTTTCCACTGTATATTGCTGTTTGTCTATTTGTTTTTAAATGCCAATAATCAAAATAGTTCTTTGATTTATATTTACAATCAAACTAGGAATAAACGTTGAGAACATCATATAAAAAGTTACAATCAGCTATGCACGATTTGTGTAGGACAACAGTCAAAAACCGCATCGAATATATATATATATATATATATATATATATATATATATATATATATATATATATATATATGTGTGTGTGTGTGTGTGTGTACATACATATATATGTGTGTATTATGAATGTATGCATAGCACATGCAGTAAACACGTATTACAATTTTATTGTATTATTATTTTTGCTTTTTTTTTTGGTTTTTGTTCTTTTCTTTTTTAGTTTTTTTGAAATTCGACCTTCTTTTTGTGAGTAAGTTGTTCGTCCGATTGGTAGACTTGCATTGTGGACATTTATAATCGATCCGTTCATCATATTTACAAATCTTAACGTGTCGATAAGCGCAATCGATTGCGTAGATCGAGTGTGGAGCGCAGGTGATTGTTTGGTCAAGTACCGTTACCAAACGTCGGCTGTCAGTAAAAAAGCACAGAGTGGAGAATCACACGACTTCTTCGCTCCTCAAATTCCTGAATCATTTCATCGATATCGTTATCGATATCATTTGATTTCGCCATCTGCAAATTCAGCAATTAACCAACACTCGAAATGTAAATAATAGAAAATAAATAAAACGCAATCCAAATTACCAAGTTAAGCATGTCCGTTATTAAAAAGGCCCCCATCAGCGCATCCTCCGCATTGTCAACGACATCCACATTAAGCACATGGACGGGACGATTATCAACGGAGTCCATCGATTCCATGTGCATCACAACCAAATCATAAACACGTTCCTCTACCGTAATTATAATATCAAATTGTTCTTTGGTTTCTTGAAAACGTTCTGGGCACTTTTTGATGCGACGATTTCGGTCGAGCATATGCAGTAGACCATTCTGTGTGTAACTGAAAAGAAACTCTAGTTGAAAATTGATGATTAACGATTCATAGATTCAACCAACATACAATTCTTTGTCCTTGGCCTCCAGATCTCGATATATTTCCTCGTAGCTGGTGCCAAATTCGTAAACATTGGGCTTATCAAATGCTAGGCCGGGCAGTTTAACCCGTTCGCCGGTGCCGTAGGAGCGCACGTTGAAACCCTTTTTGGCGAGGAAATTGTGCGCCTCCATGGAGCGATTCATGTTCGATGAACAGACGACGGCAACAGATAGCTTGCTCGGGTCAGTCATGTCTGTTTTGGCAGTGTAA
Source organism: Drosophila eohydei (assembly GCA_035045825.1). Classification (NCBI taxonomy): domain Eukaryota; kingdom Metazoa; phylum Arthropoda; class Insecta; order Diptera; family Drosophilidae; genus Drosophila; species Drosophila eohydei. Next base: position 747,304 of record JAWNOT010000120.1, read on the forward strand.
ATAATTTCGCTATAATCCAATATAAAATACGTCTTCGAAGTTGTCAACGGAATGACGATGGTCTTCGTCAATAATATTACAATGCGTGAGGTAAGGCGATAGACTGCGACTGACAAAACAAATAATGGCGGCCGGCCGATAGAAAACAGTGCTGTTCAACAAACAAGTCTTGCACTTCAATTATACAGCAAAGTGTGGCCATATGCCAGACACATCATATATATCCAAATGTCTGGCAACACTAACTGCCGGCCTGACTGACTGTTAAAAAGGCGTTACAATTAAAAAAATAAGAGCAAAAAGAATTTACGTTATTATTAGCTGGTAATTGTTTGTATCTATATATTGTAAAAACATTTAATATTTATTATCATATTTATGGAATAGAAATTAAATAGAAAAAAAAGGAAAATGTAGTTTCAGTTGTCCGACTTTCATAACTATATATATATATATATATATATATATATATATATATATATATATATATATATATATATATATATATATATATATATATATATATATATATATATATATATATATATATATATATATATATATATATATATATATATATATATATATATATACGTATGAATTTATGTACATCTGCTATGAATGTTTGGTATGCACGGTGAAGTAGACACAGAATGTTGTTTGGTACGGGCAACAACCAGACGCCAAGCTCCCTAGCCAATGCAAAAGTGCGCACGCCCTGTGCCCCATCCAGATCCAGCCGGAACTCGAGGAATGCGGCTTAGCAAGTTGAAGCTGTTGCTGCTGCTTTTCTTGTTGTTGGTGGCACACCAACACGCGCTCGATTTACCTATACCCTATACACGCACACACACAGATACAAATGCAGATGTGCAACATAGACAGAGCGCCGATCAGGTTCAGGTTATTGCTTGCTGCACAGTGGATTCAAATTTATGTATATTGACCACGATCCAAAACCAACAGTGGTTAATAACCAATTTTAATTTATAAAAATTGAGCTCTAATTGTGAGCTCTGAAGTGAAAGCACAAAAGAATTTATTTATTTTTATTATATGTTTTTTTTTTAATAGATAAATAACAGCTTCAAGTAAAAACCGTTGACAAATTTAGATGTTAGCAATGCCAATATATTTTTACCACTATGCCGCGGCGTTGTTTGTAATTTTAGTGTCAGCCTTGTGTCCAGCTCGCTCTATCTCTTCCCTACGCACACAGATGCAGCCTTGTTAACTGGTTATGCGAATAGTGGAAGTAGCAATAGCAGCAGCAGCAGCAACGGCAGCAGCCCCTGCGGCTAGAACCAACGGCTGATGCCGACTGTGTTTCGGCTTCGTGTTCGGGAATAGTCGTTGGTTGTCACTTGATCGCTCATCGTTCACTTGTCGCCCGCTCTATTCACTCACACACATACACACAGACACAACCGTAGCTTGCACACGCACACAAACAGTTACATGTATGTTTGGCAGCCTGTCTCTTCGCTTGACTCCGTTTTGTTTTGCTCGTGCTCGTCCAGTTGCTGCTCGTGCCTCAAGCTCGCCGCGTCGCGTTTTCGCTCCACGCTCTCCCGCTCTCTCAAAAATGCCGCTGCTGGGGCACAGCCAGGCCTAGACCCGTCCCGTTCATCGACACACACATAGCCAGCCAGCCAATTTTTCAATTAATTTCGGGCTACTCAAAATATTATTTAGTCTTGGCTATGCAAATGTCACAGCCGCGCAACGGAAATTAAAGAAACAACAAAATCAAAGAACGCCAAAAAAAAAAACAGAAAAAGAAAACATAAATAAAAGGTAAACTTGTTTAACAACTCGCCAAAATGCATTACAGTGTTTACCATACATATATGCACACATATACACAACCACACTCACATATTTTTTTTTTTATTTTTGTTGTTTTTTTCGGTGTTTTGTGCATGTGCCAAATTGCAAGGTAATCAAAATTTCGCCCCAAACCATCTGCGAAATCAGTGAAAAAAACTAAAGAGAATGCAGGCGAATGTACTTGGCCGAAGCTTAAATACTCTAGCTGATACAGATATACGATATTAACTACAGAGCGTACATATATGGAAACTATGTTTAGAAGACGTGCAAGCCATATTGGGACTCGAATCTTAATTGTCGTTTTGCTTAATCAGTCTTAGCTGATAGCCATACGATATTCAATATACGATCTAATGTATATAAGCTATTTGAGTAAACTATTCGTCAAATTTCGTCGATGTCGTTAAAATGGGTATTAAAATGGGTTTTGAACTTTCATTCTCGATTCAAATTATTATGGTATACACAAAATATATATACTATATTCGACATATGATATTCAATATACGATATAAGCTTTACCTTAGAAGAATAGAACAGAATTCCGAATTTTGTTAGGCTTGTTTGAAATACGATATTCAAAGTTGTCATTAGATGGTCTTTAGTCACTATCTAATCCTATAGATCCCAATAGATCTTTGCTTATATAACTGAGCTGATTCATGAGTCATAGATATATTGAAAGGCATTACTGTTCGATATCCTAACAATTACTCTAAGCTCCCCACTTCGACCCTCTCTTACTCTTTCTCCATATGATTACGAAAAGCTCTCCATCGGCTAAGCTAACGAATATGCTCACTGCGAGGGCATTACAAGAGAGTTAGCTAAAAAATTGCGCTTGATTAAATCGAATTGGGGTTTCTACTTAAATATGCCAAGGATTTTGCTCAAGAAAGGTTACGTGATCTTTTCCGCATTTGGCTTTATCGCCAAGATGGAAAGTATATCGTATGTAAATGGATCGGCTGGGGCGCTCGATTCTACGTGTCTCTAGCCACTTAATTCTCGCTTCTCTGAGCGTGCGAATGCTTCTGCATTTTGTATCTGTATCCAAGTATCTGACTCGCGGGATGTATCCAAGTCTCAGAGCTGCTCAGCTTGGCCGTGGCATGATAAACAGTGCTGAAGAAAGCCATTAAAACGGTGCAGCGTCAAATGAGTGGGGGAAATTGAAGAGCAGACAAGAGAATGGAACGGAACGGAACAGAACAGAAGAGAGCAGACAGGAAGGGGGCTGCACAACTGAGCCGACTAAATGACGATCCTAAAATTTATGGGGGCCAGCATCGAGACTCGAGGTTCGAGAGATCTTGGCCAGTTGCAAAGAGTATTGGGAAAGGCTTGTACTTGACATGGCTTGACTGAAAGAGAGAGAGAGAGAGAAATGAAAGGAAAGTTTCTTCTGTTTATTATATTCCAAATTTCACTTCAAAGTTCTCCATGAGAACTCGCATTTTAATATCTACAAATAGGGTTTACTGGAGCAAGCTTATTTCTTTGTTGGGATGAGACTATAACACTTATTGAAATTGCTCTTGTGGGTACTACCATTTGCAATCCTTCTCCCTAATTTCAGTTCCACTTTCATTCCACAATTATCATTAGTGTGTTCTGCTTTTTCCTACACAGACTTCTTGCCAAGCATCTTTCCTGTTCCACATTGCTCCAGCTTAACGGCAGTTGCTGCCAGATCGTTATTTCGTCCTATCACCTGTCGCAGCAGATGAAGGTTTCCTCTGGCTTCGTCCTTTCATGATCGCAGTAAAATAGGGATCAGGCCAGAGCGTGTCAAATAAGAAAAATCATCGAAATTAGCATTATTATTATAATTATCATTAGCATCACATATCAGTCTTATCAGCATTTGATTTTTTTTATCGCCATTAGCATTGTCATCATTATTGCATTAATCATCATTATTACTAATAGCATTATTATGATTATTATAGACGCCAGCGAGCTTGTGATTAGTATTATCATTATACAATTATTACTGTAGTCATTATCATTGTCATTCTTATTGGCATTGGCATTGGTATTATCATTATTATTAATATCTGATCATGATAAAGCTGATCATTAAAACTATAATTATTTATAAAGTTTTTTACTATGACTTTCGCTATTGTTTTTCCCATTATTATTATTATTATCATTGTCATTATTATTGGTACTTTTATTATTCTAATAAAACTATAATTTCAGTTGCATAGACTTCCCGGCACAAGGCATTCATTATGTGAACCATCCATGGAACATTGCGTTGCGGAGCAGACTTAGCCAGCCAGCAGCAGCAGGTGCCACAGGGTCATAGTCGAAGCGGAGGCAGAAGAAGCAGGAGCAAAGCGGAGACAGAGAAGGCTCACAACTAGCTGCACAGGAAATGCTGAAGCACGCCTCGAATGCGAGCAGCGCCACAGCCGCTGCGCCTGTCAGCGGACAGCTGCTGCGCACTGCCAACAACAGCAACGGCAGCGGCAACGGCAATGCCAACAACGCCAACAACAGCAATTGCAATGGCAACAACAACAGCAACAGCAATCCACCCCCTGTGGCGGTGGCAGCGGTAGCAGCAACCACCACCAACACCATTGCAACTAGCCCCGTGCCAAACGCCGCAGCAGCGGCAACGGCAGCAACGGCTGGCGCTTCACCGACACCGGTGGCAGCTGCCGTTGCTAGCACGGCACGCAACATACACCTGCGACCGCCGCAGCCGCTGAACATAGCCGCGTTGAATGCATCCAACTCTATGCTGAACGGCGGTGTGCGAAGCGTGGCCAACGCATCGACCCTGCTCAATATTGCCACGCAGGCGCCAATGAAGCCGCTGACACCGCTCACGCCCAATGGCAATTGCAATGGCAACAGTCTGCATCATCACACCTACACGAATCAGCATATGCTGGCCAGCAGCAGTAGCAGCACACATCAGCAGCAGCAGCAGCCAACACTACACCTGCCCCAGCACCCGCTGAACAACAATAGCAACAACAACAATATCAACAACATTAACAACAATATGCATAATTATAGCCACTGCAACAGTTTGGGCATCAATCCAAATTCCGTGCTGCAGACGACTGTAAAGCCGACCAAACATGGTCCAGGACCACGTGAAGTGCTGACCAGTTTAGGTTTGCTTTGCTTAGGTGAGTGGCAGCACTTTTAATTTGCATTGGTAGCATTGAACCCATTTCCAAAAATCCTTTCGCTTTTACTCAAAATATATCGACGATAAGGCAGCACTGCCAGCTTACAGCTTTCGCTAATGTCAGCCTAACACAGGCAGGCGGTGGTTAGTCAGTGTCATCCCAGCATTTATTAGCTGGTGTCATTTCAGCGTAAACAATACCATGTGGTACCAGCGTTGCCAGCTTACAGTTTTTAGGGATGCGATCGGTCAGCGTAAGCCCCCCTCTAATTCAAACTTTCTATTTATATGCAGTGCTGGCAGCTTACAATTACTATTTAACAGGTGTCATTCCAGCATCATTCCAGACTTCCCATTCTTCTCTTTACAGTTTCGCTTCTGCTGGCGCTGCTCTCGCTGATCTTTCTGCTAAAGATCTCGCCGAACAGCCGCGAAGATGCGCTGACACGCAGCATCAGCAGCGACGACTTTATAATCGTATACGATGTGACACTGGCACTATGCGCTCTGTCCCTCTCATTGAATCTCTGCTGTCTGCTCGTCTGCGCCATACAATTTCTATTTGCCGTCAAGCTGTTGCGCTCGCCCATGTTTGATGGCCGCGACAACAAGTACTTGGAAAAGTCGAGTGCTAGCAGAACGTGCGCTGTGAGTGGCTTCTTCATCTCCATACCAGTCTTTCTCACCGGCATCATATTGTACACCTTCAACCACTTCCATTCAACGCCAGCGATCATCACCAGCATTCTGATTGGCGTTGGCATTGTTTTCTGTGGCGGTGCGATGGTGCACAACGTTTTCGTGTGGCAAAAGGAGAAGACGATCAGCTATCGCACTCCACCACTGAATATGTCACTGCATTTGCCACCAGTTCAGCTGTTCAACAACAGCGTGTGTCCACCACCTGTGTTGCCACTCTATGGTCAACAGAATCATTCCATGATGCATCATCCTACTTCAGTGACGCCCGTCTCACCGAATCACTCGCACGGCAGCTTCAATCCGCTGCTCTGTACCAATAGCAATAATAATAATGCTGGGGGCATTATAAACTCACCGTTTCTCGTGCGACCGGCGACAGCGACGCCGCCAACGCCCAAGCCCATTTCCATTGCAGCCAATGGCAGCTGCCTGATGGGACGCGAGGCTAGCGGATCGGTTAGTCCAGGTATTCCGCCAACGCTGGACATGAGCAACATTACCATTTCGCTGCATGAGCTGTCCACGCTGGTCTAAACCCAGTGCCCACTTCACAAAATACAATTAAAAAATAAGCCGTTAGCCGTTAAGTTGAAATTTATATATACATATGCAAATGAGCATGTATGTATGTAGTTGTAGACGACATCCACCGTAAAGTGTTTAGCTTTAATGATGTCCCACTTGCCGCCCTGTTGCCGTTTGTTTTAAACTGTTGTATATATTTGTATATAGTTATAATGAATTACAAATACATATTTAATATATTTAAATACTGCGCTCAAGCGACTACCTCTTTTTCCATATGTGCAACTATCGATTATAAAGCTAGCCTGTCAAATAGCTAGCTGCTATAGCACCACCCCAACTGTTATTTGCATTTTAAACACCAAAAACATTTAGGTTTTTTTTTTTAATACCTTCGTACATTCAACAATTACATAGATATTTTAAACTGCGGTATATAATTGTATATATCTATAATCAAATTTAATAATACATATTCAAAAGATTTATAAATTTTGCGTTCACATTGTTACAGTTCTATAACGATGCTATCGATAGTTCTGTTACAGACGATTGGGCAACACCAAACAGTTAACAGTTATTCACCTATTTTAAAATTTTGTTTTGCACTAACATTTTTCTTTTCTTTTTATTTTTTTGTTTTGCACTTGCATTTTCGTTTTTTTTTTTTTACATTTTAACGATTTTGCCGACCCCTGGCAATTTAAACTCCATGAACAAACCAAAGAAAATTAAGAAATATATCATGCAAAAGCAATTTTTGTATCAACTAAAGGAAACAATGTTTGTAAGTGGCTACTTCTTGGTACGCCCACGTTTTTTAAGCGGCACACTGGCGTCACTAACTGTAGATAAAATATGAGTTTTTAGTTAAGGCGCAGGTAAATGCAAGCCTAGCACTTACCCTGGGGCACAACTGGCGAAGGTGCAGCAGCTTGTTCAGCGTCTACCTCGGATGTATTACGGCGACTGCGTAGTTGCCTTGGTGTAACATCCTGTGTCGGTTGGTCTTGGTCGGTTCCGCTAAGTTTACGGCGACGTCTATCTCTGGTTGGAGTCAGAACGGTCATTAGAATAGGCGGCTCACTATTGCTGCGCAGCTTGCGTTGCGGCGTTCCGCTATCCTCATTCTGTTCAGATACTGCTTTACTCTGATTGGTAGCCGCCAACAGTTCGAGCTGTGCGCGCGAACGTGTGCGCGGTGTGGACGACGAGGCCTCGCCGGTCTCCTCAATTACCTCCAATGGATGGGCCAACAGCTTTCGGCGACGCTTGGGGGTGGACACTGGCACAGTTGATATAGGTGGCAATGAACTGCCACGCAGAACGCGACGTTTGGATATCGAATTGTTTTTGGACTGGACAGGACTGTCGGTGGCACCACGTGAACTTTCTGCATCGGTTGCTTGGTCGTCAGCAAGAGCTCCGTAGCTACTGCTGCTGCGCAAACGCACCCGAGGTCCAGTAAGCGAGGGGGACGGAGTACTTCGGTTGGACGCTAGACTTCTGGGATTATCATCGCTGCGAAGCCGTATGCTGCGCTCCGGCACGGGCGGTGTTCTACTTAAGCTTGTGCGTTTCACACGCACAGTTACCTTTCTGGTGACCTCAACTCGAGTGGGCGGCGAGACGTCCAAACGCTCCTTCTCCTCTTCTGCTGCGATCTCCTTATTGAAATCTAAATTCATTGGCTCCGGGGCGCTGTCTACTTGGATGGTATGCGACTGATCCTGCTTCTCAGCCACAGTATCAACCTTGCAATCCTCTTCCATGTCCACATCCATTTCCTCTTTATCGGAAAGCAACAACAAACTGGGATTGGAGTCCATATCAGAGTCTAGATTGATGGCAACTGAAACAGATGAAATTGTAGGGCTTTGAGCGGGTTCTTCTGTTTTAGTTGTCACTGCAGTTTCCTCTTTTGTTTGCAGCTCCATCTCCTGCTGCGCCTTGTGCTCACTGTAGGCGACTGTAGCCACGGATTCGCTGCTGGAGCCGGCAATGGAGGCAACTTCTACCGTTGCCGGCTGCAATTCTACGCTGTCTACGCTGTCCAAATTGATGGTATAGGCCATAACTGAATCACTATTAGCCGTGGCGCCCAATGAGGGGCATGGCGCTTGGTTGGCCTGCTGCTCTGTTTCATCCTGCTGCTTGAAGGCAAAGAGTTCGGCGCTGCTGCAAGCAGCCAAGGGTTCGGGGCGTGCCACATAGCCGCGCACCTCGGTCCCATCGAGTGCTATGACACACTCATCCTCCTCATCCACATCGTCGTCCTCCTCCAAGGAGCCTTTTGTGGTGTCTAGATCATCCACCGTTTCTAAGCTATTTGCACGATAAAGCGAACGATTGGAGCCGCCTTCGCCGGCCACACCATGAGCAGCACGTGGACTCGAATTCTGAGAGACATTCGTATCGCTGGGCAGAAAGGAGTTGGGCGTATGAGAGGTGGGTGAACGTGAGTCACTAATGGAATTGGTAGACTCCACTACAATTGAATACACAGGCGCGTCCGTACGTGGCGAAGATAAATCGGAGAGTTCGCTGCTTACACTATAGCTGGGCGAGCCGCGATTGTAGGTGAGTGATGTAGCTGCTTGTTCGTTGCTGGAGGATGAGCAATGCTCCTGCTCCGTCTCTACATCAGCAACATCTTCCTGATCGGCTACTTTTGATTCATGTGGTTGCAATTCCCCTAACTCTTCAAGGCCCACCTCCAACTCCTCCTCCTCCGCTCCCACATCTTCGGCTTCGTCTTCATCCAGATCTATGTAGGCCAAAGAACTTGCTGACGGTTGAGTTGATTCTGCCTGTGAGACTGTCCCTGTCGGCTGCTCAGGTATGTGTTCCATTGCTGTCATATCATAGCTGGACATGCCAAGCGTCGTGTCCAGCATTTGTGGCTGTGTAGCTGGCACATTTTGGGTTGGCTGACCCAATGTCGATGGCATAGACCAAGCTGTTGTCGAGCTGTTCGGCTCATCCATGTCCCCGCAAATGGTTGTTCGTTCAGAGATCTTCACCTGGTGGCTGCTACTGATGCTGCTAATTACTCTCGATGTACTCTCGAACATCTTCGAGGAGCAAACAGGTGGCAAGAAGGATCCGACTGTACTGCCCATTCGCAGAGTAGCAAAGCTGCCAAAGCCGCTGCTAAGTGAGCTGCGAGGCTGCGGACCGGCTGGTGGTGCCATTATCAATGGACGTTGTGGTGGCTGTTGTTCTTCTTGTTGCTGCTGCTCCTGTTTGGTTTCGATGAATGAAACAAATGAAACATTCGCTGATGCCAGTGGCGACATGTACTCGGAATCTGCGTCCGAGGAGTCATGGGGCTGCTGTTCCTGCTCCGCCTCGGGACTGGGACTTGCCGGTTGTTGCTCAATTTCCACAAATATCTCATCTCCATCCAACTCCAAGCCCATCTGCTCCGCCTCGTTCATATCCACCATCTCCACATCCTGCATTGAGGGATCCAGCGGTATGGGCGGCGAGAAGCTAAAACTAGCATGCTGCAACGACTGGCGACGAGTCAAGCATCGCTTTAGTATAGTAGGGCGCTGTACTTGACTAGTGACTGTTGCCGGTGCTGGATTGGACAGAAGATAACCGGGCGGGTCTAGCAAATCATTTACCAAGCGTAAATCGTGCAGATCCACAGGCGTTTCTTGCTGCTGCTGCTGCTGCTGCTGCTGCTGCTCCTGTTCCATTTCTTGCACATCCTGCTGAGAATCGCTAAAGTTGCATATTGCTGCATCTTCGGTCAATAGGCGACGGCGCTTAGGTCGTTGAGCCATTGCTTCAAGATTGCAGGACGGATATAGACGCTTCTCTGCACAATGAAATTGAGTGGGACGCACATGGCGGCGCAGCTGTGGCACCTCCAAAGCCAATTGCGCGGCATTGCGCAGAAAAGGCATATTACGACCGTCCAATCTTATGGTCTGCTGCTCGTTTGCATAGCGCGTTGCCCAGTGGGCGCTCAGAGCGGAGCTTTGAAAGATGTTGCCGAGCTGACCGTTGGCACTCTGTTTAGCCAGCTGACAGCTAAAAGGCTCCGGCGAGGCATTTCTCAACTGATCCCCATTCAATTTGTCGCGTATGCGAAAATATGTACCTGCTATGGATTGAGTGACGGGCGCCATGGTCGTCCGATAGGCGGACAGGATGCCACTTGTCTCATCATTTGCGCTACCTCGCTCCGCGGCCACCTCGTCCATGAAGGACACCGCTTCGATATACTTGCAGCGCTTAAGCAACAGAATCAATTGTATGCTGTCTGTGGTGCGGGTTTTGCATTGTCGCAACTGTCGATAGATGAGCTGCTCTTCATTGTCGCGCAGACATAATGTAGCCAGGACACTAAATTTGCGTTCCAGGATGCAATGGCGGAAGAAATGCTCCAGCAACGGACGACCCTCGTCGTCCATGTAGGCGCGTGCATGGTGAAATGCTTCCGGTATGTTGTTATTAGCCAAGAGCACTTTTAGTTTAAGTTCAGCGGAAACAAATCCCGGTGGCATTTGCACCACTTGCATTGCCTCCGAATTAGCATTGTAATGGAGTAACGTTTCAATCAAATGCTGTGTTTGCCATTCCGTATAATTGCTATGAGCCAGCCGTCCTCTATACAGAGCACCAATTGCCAACTAGGGGAAAGAGGGAGAGGGGAAATATGAAAAGACATCAATTAGAAAAGGATAGCTAGATAGCTCACCTCGTAGTCACTCCTGTCCAGAAACCAAAAGGAACGCACACGCTTCACCACCGGCTCGGCTATGCCAAATGAGATGGCAAAATCTTTGTGCAATTCACTTTTGCTATCTTTATACATCTGTTCCACATCCTGCAACATATACAACATTAGCTCATGTTTGTGCTCCAACTTCTCGTCCGGCAACAGCATTAAACGCATCAAAGATTGCAGCGATTGAGGTGGATATAATCCATTTTCTTTAAGCTGCTGCAGTGCAGCCTGGAATCCATAATGCTGCAGCTGCTCATCTATATAGAGCCTGACATTGTGTTCCGACGAGCGCTGCAATCGAATTCGACGCTCATCATATTCACGGCGTATCACCTGCAGCGGTTGCTGCTCCGGTTCGATGTGCACCGGCAGGAGGCTGCGATCAATCAACCAGTAGAGAATGCGCTGGAACTCATATAGAACACTCAGCGTACGCTTCGTATAAGCCAAATCTTCGATCAGCTCGTGACTTATTTGAGTTTTGGACAAACTCAAAATCAAAACTTGTAAGTCTTGCAGCTTGCAGAGCTGACTGTTCAGATTTTGGAGCTCCTTGCGTTCGCGCTCATCCAGCTCATAGCCCCCATAGTCAAAGATGCCCTGGCACATCTCCGAGCAACGAGTTTTGATTTGCTTGGCACGCAACACAATCCAATTGGTTAACACGGACAACGTTAGCTTTGTCGGACTCGCCATGTTGCACAGAAAGCTGCCATCAATGCAATTGCGTGCACAGCTATTCAACAGCCACAGACAATCCTGTTCCAATGCCATTGACAGAATCATCTCGTACATTTCACGCTGCAAAATCGAGAATATATAAGTGAATAGTAGCACAGCATCGGAACGACTATAGACATACTCTGGAGAGTGCCGTATGGGCTTCGAAGTCGTGGAATTGCGGCAGCAGTCGCAGCTCCATAATATCCCCTATATAGTTCTCCGGATTGAGAAATACATTTGCCTTGTTGTTGTATAGAAATCTCAAGAATCGACGCTGAACACCCATATATTCAAAGTGCTGACAGCCTGTAACTGTCATCAGGAAACAATCTAAGAGAGAAAGAGAGTGAATTAGGAATGTCGTCGAGTATGTGGTCAAACTTTGCTTAAGGACGAGACTCACCGAATGACAGTGCTTTGGGATAAAAATAATCATCATGACGTTGCAAGGATCTAAACGGAATAATCGACCTTGTCTCGATGTGCATGGATATTCCAAAATGCTGACCACTAAAGTGAAAGCCGCACACATAGTCCAGCTTGTCATCCGGTACCGGATGGCTGGGCATCTCGTCCTTGTACCATTGATTAATATCGAACAGGACCAACTTATTCCGATTGTCCTTGTGGGAACGCCAGGTAATAACAGTCAAAATGGTTCCATAGTCTCCGGAAATAGCAAAGGTGGAAGCTGTAGAGCAGCTAATCATCGAACAATGGCCGGTATCCAATGTTATGCGAATGCGCGGGGATGCGCTTACAAAATCACGCACATCAAAATTGCCTTTATCTAGAGACACAGTAGACGTGCGTCTGTAGTTGATCGAATGCAGCGCAGCGATTAGTCCTTCACCCTGATCGTAAACGGCGATAATGTAAAAGCACGGTTGCGGGTCATCCGGCGGCTCAATGCAACAGATTCCAACAACAGGCGATGACGGCTGATCGACGAGCATGCGTAGCTGCACGACGAGATCTAAAGTTCTTAGATCGTAGATACAGATGCGTCCATCCTGCATACCGGCAGCAATGCCGGAAATCAATTCCAATGGAAGTAAACTGGATACTCCATTAAAAGCAGTCACGGGTAACTTTAGTTCAAATGCCAGATGCACGTTCTGCTGGCGGCATTGTGCGAGCTTCGTATCCAATCGATTTACAGATGTTATGCAATAAATATCGTTGCGTTGCACCTCGGTATCAGGCAGGACAACATTTGTGGACCTATTGGCAATAATTTGCTTGGCATTCACATCCATTAAAAGCACACTGCCAGAAGTTGTGGCCAGAGCTAGGCAGCCATCAAATTGATTGAATATGGTTTTAGCGCTCAAATGCTCATCCAGAGAAATCATACAACAGACATTGAGATCTGCTTTATTCAGCTCTATGTATCGCAGCACCTGACTGTTGGAGGGTGTGTAGAGGGCCAACTGTGCTTGTCCCGGTAGAATTTCAATGCACACAGCCAAGAGGACGCGACTGTTGATGCTTGTGTATGTTAGTTCCTCTACGCAGCGTATGCTGCTCTTTAACTTCTGTTTGCGTTCGTTCTCACGCAAAAATGTGTAATTGGCAATGCGATATCCATTGCTCAACTGGCATATTAATATTGTGGCCGTGTCAATATTCCTACGTGTTAGCCAACCCCAGCTGCCGTGATTAATGATGCCTCCGAAATATTCAGCTACAAATGACAAAGAAAATCGCCATTGTATACAAAGATATACCTATAAACATGGGTTGCAGTAAATCTAAGATACTTACAGGCAATTCTGCTGCTCTCGACCTGCTTGTTAAACACTTCCTCATAACCAGGTATGGAACGCTCCGGAAAAGTCGCTGATTTATTATTTGCCTTAATTTCTTGCCACTCCATTTTTATTATTGTTGTTTTCTCATCGAATGTTGAATATATTATGAGATATTCACTTCACAGCAAAATTGATTGTATGTCGAACGAACTGATTAGTTTTCCAAAGCTTATGAGATTTTAGTTTTTTGGCATTGCGCTTCGCTTTGACATTTTCGCACACATGCCGGCCCTTGTTGTTGTTGTTTTGTTTAGCTCCAGACGCGGCTGAGAGTAATCAGTGTTGGTTAATGTACGATATGAATATACTCGCGATATGTAAGTTGCGAACGAGGCCCGATGATCAAAATTAAAATCAATAAATATTTATATTTAACTCTTTTTTAATCAGATATAGTAAATTTGAAAATAATATAATTTTACATTCTTTAAGCGTCACTGTTATGATTGATTGACAACAGTTTGCAGACAATAAAATCGATTCGAATCAATTTGTATAAGAGAATATCATCTAGCAACACTGTAAGCAACAACGTTTCTATCGATTGATAATGTATCGCAATAGACTTGTTATCGACTCAGCATGCTGCGTTCCTTGCACACACAAACGTAGCCCCCCCGAAAAAAGACATACTTTAACTGTTTCAAATAATTTCAAATGTGAACACACATTATATTTTAAATGTGGCTTCTGCTTTGGCGATACGTGTAAATACGAATGAAATACCAACTAAAAAGCCATAACAATTGCAAAGAGCGCAGCAGACATACGAACGCAACGACAGTCAAGCAGCCTACACTAATCGCAATCGCATACGTCTGGGGGCCCTAACCGCATTGGCGAAAAAATTCCGCACAACAGCAGCAAGCAGCAACACACAAAAATCGAAAGTACACACACGCGCGCGCAACAGAGGCGGCGGCCGAGCCAAGGAGGAGCAGTAGCATCAAGAGTATTCAGCATTAATTTATTTATTTTTGCTTTGAATACCGGCAAACCGGGTAAGGCGATAAACAGTGTGCATTAACAGTGTAAACATTCCAGCAAATGGCAAATGCAAAGGATGGCAGTATTTCCGTTACTTTAGACGAAAATACGCACGCACAGACACACGCACACACACACGAAACAGTGTTTAAAGCTTAGCGTGAAGGAAAAACAGCTTTGCAGCTAAACGTGCGCCAATACAAGTGCAACAATTTACCAACACTCGTAAAAGAACTGAAAGATAATTGTACAAAAAAAAAACAAAAGGTGGAATTTAACAAGGGAGTGTCGAACTGTAAATACTCTGCAAGCAATTTTTGTTGTATACAAGTCGGTATTATATTTATTGCATTCATCAAAACATATTGAAGCTCATATTGGATGAAGATAATTTAAATTTGCTGAAAAATGTGTTAATAGTAATATTTAAATGTATAATACAATATATAAATATGATGATAAAGATTGATGATTCGACATGCTAAATTTACATATGAGGAGTTTGAAAGTTGAAACTGTATGCCATATGCTATTGCATTCTTTGTAAACAAACGAACATGATTTATGGTGTAGGGTGCCAAGCAAAAGAATTGCATTTTAATTAAAATGATTGCAACATTTTTTTGACTTTTGAATGTTTTTTATTATTATTATATTTTATAGGTGAAGATCGAGCGAATTGGAAATAAAATTCGAGGACGATGTCCCAGCATGGGGTTACGGAGGCTTTAGCCGCAGAGCTGGCAAAGGCCGTGGACCTGATAATGCATCCAATGACCGTGCAACAGGCTCGTCTCGAAGCTTATATGGCCTGCGAACGATTCAAGGAGGAGTCACCGTTGTGCGCCCAAGTGGGCCTCTATTTAGCCAGCTCGGCTCAATTCAATCAGGAAGTGCGGCATTTCGGACTGCAGCTAATTGAGTACACAATCAAATTCAAATGGAATTGCATAACGCACGAGGAGAAGGTGTACATTAAGGAAAATGCCATCAAGATGCTAAATTTGGGCGTTGGCCCAGCCGAGGATCGTACGCTGTTGCATTTAAAGGACGCTCTCTCGCGAATCATTGTCGAGATGATCAAGCGAGAATGGCCGCAACAATGGTCAGATCTATTGCCCGAATTATCGCAGGCTTGCAACAATGGCGAGGCGCAAACGGAGCTAGTTTTATTGGTCTTTTTGCGTTTGGTCGAGGATGTGGCCTTGTTGCAGACAATCGAATCGAATCAGCGACGCAAGGACATGTATCAAGCACTTAACAATAACATGAATGATATATTTGAGTTCTTTTTGCGCCTGATCGAGCAGCATGTGACTGCATTCCGTGAAACAACTCGTTTGGGCAACTATCATAAAGCAAATGCCCACAGTCGAGTCGTTGAAATGGTGTTGCTGACGTTGAGCGGCTTTGTGGAATGGGTTAGCATCAATCACATCATGTCGAGCAATGGCAAACTGATGCATTTCCTTTGTATACTCCTCAATGATAAAGCATTCCAATGCAATGCAGCCGAATGCCTCGCACAAATCACAAATCGCAAGGGCCAGACCAAGGAGCGAAAACCTCTACTCCAGCTGTATGGCGAGGAGCCTTTACGCTACATCTACACAGCTAGCCAAATGCAAGTGGACAACAGCAACGTGCAGGCCATCGAACAGCATCATAATTTTCTAAAGAAACTCATTCAAGTGCTAAATGGCATGGTACAACAACTGGTTGCGCTATGGGGCAAGGACGAAGGCACACAACGACCCGCACAATTGAATGTAATGTTTGAATGTTTACTGCTGCTCGTACAGCATCCATCGCTGACTGTGGCGCATGGAGCTGCATTAATTTGGCAACTACTGCTGAAGCATGACGGCTGCTCCAAGGATTATCTGATGGTCAACTACATTCCCAAGCTAATACACACCATTGCGCCGCGCATTGTCAAAATAACCTATCCCAGCCAGCAGCCTGACGGGGTTACCCAGTCACCCAATAGCACAGAAGCTTATATACGCTTGGAGTACGACAGCGAAGAGGACTTTGCTATATATTTCTTTCGCTGTCGCACAGATTTCCTTGAGATCTTTCGACAGGCAACGCTGGTGCAGCCTTTGATAACGTATGGCTATTGTGAGCAGTGGCTGCAGCTTCGACTGCGAAATGCCCAATCAGAACCTGAAAGCTCCAGCATCAGTTGCAGTGTGCTCGATCCCATTTACTTGGAATGGGATGCATTGGTCTGTGTCCTGGATGGTGTACTTAGTCGCATTTTGTTGGTCGCCGAGCGGCCAGCTGTCGCCGGTGGCTTGCGTTTGTTGGAGGAGTGCCTCAAGCTGGAAACATCAAATCCCTTAATCTATTCCATTTTATTATCTTGCATATCAGCGCTTTTTGTGTTCCTCAGCATGTCCTCGTGCCAATTGACGCCCAACAATTGTGTGGCCATGAGTGGAGTAGCGCTTCTGCCTCGTGTCCTGGACAAGATCTTTCGTGCATTGGTTTTGAAGCCGCCAAACGAACTGGAGAAGGTGCAACAGAAATCTGCCAAGAATTTGCGTCGTCATGCTGCCTCGTTGCTGGTCAAACTGGCTCATAAATATCCGCTGCTTTTGCTGCCCGTTTTCGAGCAGATCAACAATCATGTAGAGTGCCTGCTTAAGGAGCCGTCATCGCCTCATCTGTGCCGCATGATGCGTACCACATTGCAGGAGGCGCTCATCTTAATCTCGAATCATTTTTGTGACTTTGACCGTCAGACGCTGTTTATCGAGCACATCGTGCAGCGGAAGCGCTCCGAATGGCTAAGCTTCGGCGAAGCATTCAAGTCACCGCTGGAATTTATTCGATTCGTTGGATTGGATAAGCCGCCTGTCTATGATATCGATCGGGATCCTTCCATTGTACAACGTTCACGGATTTTGGATGCTCTGCATGTGGTTTTGGGCGTCATTAAGCGTTGCACTTGGCCCGATGATCCGGATCGTGCCCAGCGCGGAGGTTTTGTCATTGGCTGCACAGATCTGGGAAATCCCATCTGCAGAAATCCGGCAACCAAACATGTGGTGCCGCTTCTCTCACATGTGCTTAGTTTAATGCGTGTTTTAAATGAGCTCTTCCGCCCCGAGGCATTGGCCGCTCTTTCCGAGGGCTATCGCAATATACACGGCATGTTAGAGCATGAGAAGAAGCTGCTGATGGGCATATGCGCCATCCCAGCCGATCCTCTAGACACGACAATCAAAACGGAACCAACTGCCTTCGAGAAGATGCAAACGTTCATGACTTTGGTCACCGAAGGCTGTTATCATTTGATGGGCTCGGCGGGTCCATCACTCGGTCGTGATCTCTACCAGCTGGTGGGTCTATCCGATGCCATAATCAACAACGTGTTTTGCTGCATGGACATCATACCCGATTATCGCATGCGTCCCATCATCCGAGTGTTCTTCAAGCCATTTGTTTACTCGTGCCCGCCCAGCTACTATGAGTCGGTGCTGGTGCCGCTATTTGCTCATCTAACTCCACTCATGTGCGAACGCCTGACACGTCGCTGGCTGTACATTTCTTCGCTGTACGAATCGGGGCAGCTGAATGGCGAAGTGAATGACACACAGGAAGTGCTCGAGGATCAACTGAATCGGACGCTAACTCGCGAATATTTGGATGTGCTAAAGATTGCCTTAGTGGGCGGTCAAATTGGTGCCGATCATGTAAATGCTGCTGGCGGTGCTAATGTGGTAGCAATGGAGAACGAGGAGCACTCCATGGACAGTGCACCACAATCACGTGCAGCGCAATCAGCCCTGCTTTCAGATACCATCAGCGATCTGGGTGGCCAACTGCTGCGCAATGGTCCAATTAGCAACTACATATTGATGACACTCCTTAATGCAATCGCTTGGAACGATGGCATGTGCAACATGAAGGCTGTTAATATAGCGGCGCCTGTTATGCGTTTCCTTGCCGCCGAGCAGCTGATGGATGAGAATAAGGCAGTGAGTGCTTTTACGGCTGTACTGCAAGGCATGCAGGTGCATGGCCAGCATGAAGCGAATCAATCCGGCTTGATAACACTCGGCGTTCAGTTTTACGAGCTGCTGCGTCCCAAATTCCCAGTTCTTAGCGAAGTGTTGCAACATATTCCAAGCGTCAATGCGGCGGATGTGCAAAAGTTCGATGAGAAAATCTCGGTAGCTCCGGTCAAGGGCAACAAAGTGGATCGAGCCAAGAAGGATATATTCAAGAAGCTAACTGCCCAATTGGTTGGTCGCAGCGTCAATCAACTGTTTCGCCACGAGGTGCAAATTGCCAATTTGCCACCTATGCAACCAAATCAAAAGCACGCCAGCACCAATAGCAACATCATGGACAGCAATCAGAATGCCAATCTGAGCAAGCTGTTCCGCACCGAAAAGTGACAGACGGCGACGACTCGATGCCGATGCCGATGATGTCGATAATATCGATGTTGCCGATGCCGTCCCGCCGCGGCGACGACTGAAAATAAATTAATTGTAAACTAGTTAAGCAGCAACAACAGTAGCAGCAGTAACAGTAGTAGGCGGCGAAGGAGGAGGCGGAGGAGGAGCAGGCGGAACAACTGTAGAAACAGAAACAACAGCCAACATTGCCAGAAGCAGAAGCCTCACACACAATGTTATCGTTATCCAACTCCAGCTTTTACTCTATCTAACTCCAGATATAGTTATAGGAAAGGCTTCTACTGCTTTTACTGTCACCATTGCCAACGGACGAGCTACAGCCCTAACTTTGGCTTCAGCTTCAAACTCCACTCATATTCATATCATCTGCAGTGCCAGCTATAGCTATATCTATATCTATATCTATATCTCCATCTCCATCTCTAGCTTTAACTCTTGTGTCGACTTCATCTTCAGTTCCAGCTACTTCACCTCTAGCTCCTTGCTGCATTTTCAGCTCCAGCTGCCACAATTGCCACAAGTTTTGCTGCTCCTACTTGCTAATCAAACACACACACACAAAAAAAAATTTTAAACTTTTTTTTGCTATTATTTATTGTATAACATTTTTAATGTTTAAGTTCCTTTAGCACTCTTTTCTTTCTTTCTTTTTAAATACTTTTAAATATTCCAGTTCTTTTTCACTTGCTTTGGCAGCATAAGCTTTTTGTTATTTATTATTCCCCAAAATTTGTTAATTACTTTGCACAAATACAAAACAAACAAAAATGAAATGAAATGAAAATGAAGAGAGAAGAAAATAAATATAATAGAAAAAGTTAAGAACCTACAACAACAACAACAACAATAAGAAGAACACCAAGCAATGCTCGAGCAAATCGGTCTTGCAGTAAAAACAATAGTTGAGAGCCCACATTTTTATATACATTATATATATATAAATATATATAATATTATAATATATATATTATAATATAAATATAAATATATAACATTTTTCAATTTGTATATTCGAAATAGAAGAGGAAGAGAAGTAGCATGCCCTTAACCAATATTGTATACATATTTGAAGAAAGAAAAAAAATTGAAATTACGCTTAGGGTTTTAGGTTAATAAAACAGGAGTTATTAATATATAATATGCATCTTGTACACACACATACACACACACCCCACACACATGCACACATTGGGATATATTTTACAATATTCAAAAACTGAAATTATATTTTTAAAAGCGAATAAAAAAAAACGAAAAACCAAAAGAAGAAATAAGAAATATACAAATAGTAAAAACACAAAGTGCCGTACAGTACAGAGAGACATTTAATAGTCGAGGATCCTAAATATACTAATAGGCATCACTCCAAAATAGAGTAAAAGTAAAAACGGGTTTTAAATAAAACTAAAAAAATTAGCAAACGCTGCTTAAAATGTTGACAGATTAACAAAAATGTATTCTAAAGAAACGTAAACGAAGCGCATTTCCTAATTACAAGAAAAAAACCAAGATTCAAAAAGCCTTTTTGCATAATTAGCCAAGTTATTAAAAAAAAGAAAAGTTATATATATAAAGATATTGAATAATTATATGTATTTAAATATCGAGTTTCTCAATGCACAATAATCTCATAAGAAACATTTTGTAGCTTTAAGCGCAAACGAAACATTTTTTATACTCGTATGTCATTTTTCCTACTCAAAACAATAGTTCACTTTTACATATATATATATATATATATATAAATATATGTATATATATATATAGCGAGAGAGACAGTAGTATATATATATATACATATATATATATATATATATATATATATATATATATATATATATATATATATATATATATATATATATATATATATATATGATACAATTTGTAATAAAAATACGTGTGCATAGATTGTATATATATATAAAGACAGAGTTCGTTCAATTCAGCCACCATTTCGATTGTCACAGAGATTACTCCAATCGGGCACATGTTCGTTTCTTAGATATGAGTCCTTGGTTAGCGAACGTGTTTGAATGAGATCTGTGGCTCCACATAGGGAGCCGCCTAGCCAGGCTGTGAAATTCTGTTTGCCAATCGTTTGATAGAACTTGAACTGCAACTGGCCGTGGAAACGTGTGGCATAGTAGCTATCATTTTCTAGTAGATGCTGAAGCTCTTGTTTGAGCCGTGCCAGCAGCCCTGGAACCATGGCCCCACCACCAATTACAAAGATGCTCTCCACCAGGGATCGACGCACATCCATGCTGCAATCGAGTATGGCGCGCAGTATCAAATGTGGCAAGCTATCTCGTTCATTGTTCTGCTCGAAGAGTAGCTCGTAAACAGATTCACGCAAGCTGCCGGGTATGCTAATAACAGCGTCATCATCACAAATACCATACTCCACATCGGGTGGTGATTGCTTCTCATCTTTGTAGGCACGCTCAAAGCTATTCACAAAGCAGGTGCGTACTTTAATGTCCTCCAGCACACTGGGCGTCAGCAGTCGTTCCTTAACGCCCGTTGCTAGCAGTTGTCGTTTGATCTCCTCCTGCACAGCGCTGCTGCCGTAGCTATGATCCTTAAATGCAGCCATAATTTGTACACCACTAAACACAGGCATAATCGTTGTTTCACTATATCCAATGTCCACAACCAGGCCCGTTGGAACGGCCAACGTGGACAGAGCAATTAAATGAGCCGGAACAAAAAGCACCGAAGAAACATCGAAATGTATGAAGAGTGCACGTGCAAGCGTCTCTCGTATAATCGTCTGTCCATATATGTTCTCCACAATCACAAACTTACGCTCTTTGGGACTGACCAGCAGGTGCCTGCAATCAAATGGCAATTAAATAAACCCTTTTCCTATAAACATCTCAATTTTGTACTTGAAGAAAATGGTTTGCAGAAAGTCCACAATTTGGTCGTAGAGCTCCTCAGTTTCTGCATAGTCGAAGAGTAACTTTGTTTCCCCAGTTGTGGTCAAAACCACCTCCGTGGGTATTATTTTACGTGGATGAGACTCTGCTGCAAAGCCGAGCCTGCAAATATGAATAAAGCGATGATATCATCACGAAACAATATTGTTTTCTTTTTCCAATCGCTACACTTACTTAGTATAGGCATTTCCAATGTCTAGGACGATTGGGGGTTTTTCTTGCATTACGCTTTCGTACAGGGGCATAGTTTATATGCTTTACTTTGCCCTTTTAATTAATTAACAAAAAGCGGGCCACAAAATGACAACAGCTGAGTATGTGGAACAGAGCGTTATCGATAAGCATTTTACGATTAACGAGCAGTTACGGTGTAGATTATATCGATATATTTCGATACCTAAAAGAATCAATACATTTAAAAATTAGTCAGTAGCACCGAAAAAAATTAGCGTATCTAAAAACCAATTACCGCATGAGTATATAAAATGAAGAGAAAATATTGCTATAAGTTATTAACATTTTACTTCCTTGAAATGTGTTTAAAAATGCTATCGATAGATTATGCCTGGGTCAGCTGTGTTTGTATCGTAAACAAAAATTTCATTACCACAAATTGTTTGTTTACCTGTATACATTTTACTTTACTTTAAAAGTAGTGAAAATGAGTTTTATACAATTTGAAAGTGCGCGCGAAAAGGATAAAGCGCGCCAGGAACTCAGGGAAGCACGTGATGAACTGCTTCAGCAGGTAAGCCACAGGAAAAATATAAAACAATATATGAAAATTACAAACATTTTTTTTCAGGCCAAGTCGCGTGCAGAGGAACGCAACAGGCAAGAAAGACAAAAAGAATTGCGCGGCGAAAATAATTGGATGCTGCCAACGGTGGCCACCAAATTGAACAAACTGAGCAAGGCTTCCAGCAGCAAGTCGAAGAAATCTAGCAAAAAAAAGAGCAAAAAAAAGGCCAAGGCAAATGCGAAAAAATTAAAGAAATCAACAAAGGGAAAGCAGAAGAGGAAACGTAAACACGACTCCAGCAGTAGCAGCAGCGATAGCGATAGTGATTCCAGCTCCGACTCCAGCTCAGGCTCTGATTGCAGTTCAAGCTCTGATTCGGATAGGAAGAAGAAAACAAAGAGGAATCGCAGAAGAAGCGATGATGAGTGGGTAGAAAGTACGCCTGTGCCAGTTGAGGCGAAACCTTTGGTGCAGCGAGACAGCTGGATGACGGACAGCGCAGCTCTCACCCTGAAAACTTTCAGCAAGGAGCGCAAGGAACCAATGAAGCCCAATGCGATGGTTCAGCAAATTGACGCCTATGATCCAGCTAAAAACATCCACGAGCTGAATCCGTACTGGAAGAGCAATGGCACTGGTTTGCCAGGTTTCCAAAAACCCAAAGCTGATGATGAGGACGACGAGGAACGTCCTGTAAGACGAAACATGCCAAGCGGTACTAGCTCACGCAATTGGCAGAAGTCTGTGACAAGCGCAGTTAGTGGGCGGGAGTCTGCAGCAAACACCGTTACTGGAAGTAAAAGACGCAGTTCCTCGCCTAAAGTCCGTGAAAGCAGCAGCAGACGACGCAGTCCGTCATCCGCCTCCTCGTGCTCTTCGGAGGAGGAAATCGAAGGGGCGCTAAAACCTTTGACGGACGAGCAAATTAATGAATTGGCCGCCAAGGCCATAAAAGCTGAGCTCAAGGGCAAGCCGGAGCAGGCTGCAGAGTTTAACAAGCAGCTGGAGATGGCACGTAAACTGCGCGCCGAACACTTGGCTAGTGGCAAACCGCTTGCCAAATCCAAATCCAACTCCAAATCTGAGCAAAAAAGGGAGCATGTATTGCTCACCCGCACCGATGCCAGTGGAAATGTGCGCCCACTTCTACAAAGCAAAACAGCAGTTGGCCACAAAACGGATGGCAAAAGGCAAAAGAAGAAGGTGGAAACGCATTCGGATGGACAACGCGTGCGCTACTTTGCCGACGACGATCGTTAC
This sequence comes from Drosophila eohydei, assembly GCA_035045825.1. Classification (NCBI taxonomy): domain Eukaryota; kingdom Metazoa; phylum Arthropoda; class Insecta; order Diptera; family Drosophilidae; genus Drosophila; species Drosophila eohydei. The sequence goes on from JAWNOT010000120.1 coordinate 771,172, forward strand.
GATATCAAGCAAATGGTTAAATATATACATATATATGTATATAACTGTTTTAACTGTACATTTTCATTTCTAATTACTTTATAGTTTGAACGGGAAAAGCATGCAACTGCAGCTGAGTCAAATTTGCAATACGCCGACATTCTATCCAAGCACAAGAATCCCAACGACGATCTGGAGGACATTTTCGAAGATCGTATACGCAAGAATATAACAGAGGGCGACATTGAGCAGCGTGAACTGAAACAGGCGATTAGCGAGCAGCAGAAGTTGAGCGCCACTTTGGACAGCTGCGATCGCTGCTTCGACTCGGTTAAGCTGGAGAAGCAGCTGCTTCTGGCCATGGGCTCAAAGATATATCTAAGTTTGCCCTGGCACGTGGGTCTGCAGCGGGATCATTGTATAATAACTACCATGCAGCATGTCTCCGCCTGTACGTTGCTCGACGAGGATGCGTGGGAGGAGTTAAGTAATTTTCGTAAAGCTCTAACCCGAATGTTTGCTGCCCAGCGTAAGGATGTGATCTTCTATGAGATTGCTAATAAGCTGCATAGGAGGCCACACTTGGCTGTCCATTGTATACCCATACCACAGTCGCAAGGTGAGATGGCGCCCTTCTATTTCAAAAAGGCCATCGAAGAGTCTGAGCATGAATGGTGCATCAATAAGCAGCTAATATCCCTGCAGAAGAAATCCTTGCGAGCAGCTATACCTAAAGGCTTGCCCTACTTGTGGGTACACTTTGGTATGGATGGGGGCTTTGCTCACGTCATTGAGGATCAGGATCGTTTCCCAGCTAACTATGCGCAGGTTTGCTTAAGCAAAAAAAAAAAATTAAAATATATTTATTTTTTCTTTTTATTTATTTAGGAAATTATTGGCGGTATGTTGGAGCTAAATCCAAATTCATGGCGCAAGCCGCGCAAAGAACAAAGCTCTATAGCCAAAGCAAAATCATTTGCGGAGGCTTGGAAAAAATACGATTGCACCGAACATTAACATATATTGTTCTTTCTATGAATTAAAAGTGTGCAAATGAAAAATAAAGCCATACGTTATTTTCAATTATGTTAAGTATCGATATTTTGTTGTTCATCGATAAGAATTCTCCTGCTTACATTAACAACACTGGCAATTTCCTACGATTAGGTGGCAACCTTATCATCCACAATAAGCGCAGCCAACTTCGAGCGTCTTGTTCTTTTTTCCGGTTGACTTTGACTAGCAAGGTAGTGCTCGCGTTCGTTTACTCAAATATATTTTTTTTAGTTTTGAAAATATTGCTGCAAATGCATAACAATAAATGAAAATGGGTGTCCACTAAAGTGAGAGAGTGAATGTTGCAATTGAATTCATTTAAAATGGCAACATATATATTAAACACTTGAAATGCAATCAAATTTGAGATTCGCAGAATGTTGTTGTCTTTGTTTGCATGTGTGCGTGCGAACGTATGTGTGTGCGCGTTCGCGAATAGCAACGTGTTTTATCAAAAATTTTTTTATGCAATGTTTGTTTTTGTGTTTATTTGTTTCTAGATGCCAGGTGTCACAGTGAAGGATATTGACCAACATGCCGTTACCAAGGCGGTCGCCGTTTTCCTTAAGAAGTGAGTCTCGTGTGAGCGCTACACAACACTATGTTTTGTGTGTGTGTGCAGACATAACCTCACAAATGTGCATATTTGTTTGTATATATCGATGATTTATTAACTTTTGTATATTTTAGGACTGGCAAATTGAAGGTCCCCGACCAGATGGATATCATCAAGACTGCCAAATTCAAGGAGCTGGCACCCTACGATCCCGACTGGTTCTATGTACGTTGCGCCTCCATACTGCGTCATCTATATCATCGCAGTCCAGCTGGCGTTGGCTCCATTACAAAGATTTATGGTGGACGCAAACGCAACGGCGTTCATCCATCTCATTTTTGCCGTGCCGCTGATGGTGCTGCCCGCAAGGCACTGCAGGCTCTTGAGCATGCCCGCCTTGTTGAGAAGCACCCCGAGGGTGGCCGCAAATTGAGCTCGATTGGACAGCGAGATCTGGATCGCATTGCCAATCAGATTGTCGCCAAGCAGCGCGACGCTGCCAAGCAAACAGGCCCCATTGTTATTTCCAAGTAAATTTTGATATGTGGACAACACGACGAGAAGTCTATAAAAATACAAAACCTTATATTTTAGACTTGTAAGAGTTTTCTTTGTTTGCACACACACAAAAAAGGAAAACGTACGAGAATATAAAAACAATTCACTACAGTCTATAAAAAACAGGCGTCAACATGTACTAAAGCGTTTCATTTGCCGGGCAACATAGTGCAAGTACAATGTTTTGGTTAACTACAGGGATTTTAAGTTGCCTGTATATGCATATATGTTAGCACCTCGTACATAGTTTCCTTGACCAGTCATGGGTTATGGGAGGAAATGCGGATAATGCTTCTATCTGTAACAACGCCTATGATAATTACTTATCCTTAAATTATCATATATTGTACTACTGTTAAGGCCTGGAGATAAAAAACGCTTGAATAGAAGCTAGTGGAATTGGGTGGATATTGTGGCATAACTACTAACCCATATTCCACATTGTATGACAGCTCATAAAAAGCAGGCTTATACATTCTACATCTGTATCGTCAAACGGTATTTAACACAGTCCCTGTGTCCATAGGACGATAACGACTGGTTCAGAGCAATCCTCAGAGTTGCATATCAACATTGGATGAAGAATATATATCTCAGAGATTTAAGAGATGGCCGTCTCTAATATTGTACTGGAAATAGAACTATGACTCATAAACCACATGGAATTCCGATCTGGATAATCCTTAAAGTTTGTGGACGATATATGATATCATATGCCGGAGATGTAAAGCTCATTACTATACTTTATGTAATATATGTGTACATTTTATGGAGAACACAGATGTAGATTGTGGCTATACACTTTATAAAATTTACTATATAGTAAATATGTTTTATAGAATTTGCTACAGGCCATAAACGTGATAGAGCCATGCATAATTCAGTTTTAAATGAAATAAATGATGTACATGAGGTATATGTGATAGATGAATATATACATATCATACAGCTTGGCAGATATACAACAAACTCATTTGTTTACAGTAAATTTATTTTAAATTTATGAATGTTTTTGTTTTAGAATCTTAGGACTAGTCTGTGTGTTAAATAGTTTACATTTAACTTATTATCCGACGGATACTTCTTTATTAGACTTTGCATGTTATCCAAAGTGGATAAAATTGCGCTAGAGATTGGATATCAGACTCTATCCAAAGCCTCGACCATGACAATGCTGTTACCGCGAATGACCTGAAAATTAAATTGTTTAATTGTAGTAAATGCATCAAGTAAACCTAGTACGGTACATACGACCATGCCAATGCTGTTTTTCGTGTTATCCTTGCACTCCTCCACAGTATCATCGAGTACAACGTTCATGAATGGATCGAAGCCGCGCAGAATGCCGGTGACAGCGCGGCCGCCATTTAGCTTAAGCATCATGCGCTTGTCCATGTACCTGATAAATAGGAAACAAATAACCAGTTAGCACCCACATGCTTTTAGCAACAGGCTATAATTACTCACTTTTTCAGCTCTGGAGGATGTGCTTTCGACATTTTCTTGTATACAAGTTAAAAAATATTTATTGAAAATCAAGCCAATGTTAACGCAAACGCATTTAAGTGTGACCGTTTGTCTGCAAACGTTTGCACAGTGCTGTAAAATTCAATTTAAAGAATGCACTAAATGTGCTAGTTAACTATCGTACAAACTTACATATTTGGGTCATGACAACGATAGTATCGCGCGCAATGAACGATAGTTTTGCAGCTCTCTCGTAGCAACAGAGCCAACGATAACTGCTAGCATCGGCAATTAATAAGTTTTTAAGTTTATTTTTATTAGGTTTCAAATTGTGTTTGTTTGTTTTTTTTTTTGTTTTTTTTGGTGTAAAGTGTATTTATGTTAACTGATAAATATTCGCAGCATTTAATTAAACAATGCAAATTGTGCATGTGAAAGTCGATTGAAAGCGCTAAACACGAAATCCACATAAATCGCATCCGTCGCTGTATGTTTGTATGCGCCTGAGTGTGAGTGTGTGTGTTTGTCTGTGTTCATTTGTGTGTGTTGTACGTGCGAATGTGTTAGTGCGGCTAAAGACTTTGTCGTCGCCTATTGACGGGCCCAGCCAAAAGGGCGGGTAAAAGAAAAGTCAACAAACGAGAGAACGAGGGAACTAGCAACTCCCTGGCAATTGCAATTGACGGCGCCATAATAACGGAACAAGCTAAAATGTTCACAAAGAAGAAGAAGAAACCGCTGATCTCGATGCCCAGCAATTTTGAGCATCGCGTGCACACGGGCTTCGACAAGCGAGAGAATAAATATGTTGGCTTGCCATTGCAATGGGCCTCCATAGTGGGCAACAATCAAATTTTGAAGTCCAGCAATCGCCCGTTGCCCCTTGTTGATCCCTCAGAGATAACGCCCACTGAAATACTGGATCTGAAGACAATTGTGCGTCCGCATCATAACAACAATAAGGCAGATACAACATCGCTCAATAGCAGCAGCAGCAGCGCTTTGATGATGAACAATCCAGCAATGTTGCAGCAGCAACAACAGCAGCAATTGCTGCCAAAGACTTCACATGTGGCCCGCTCCAATTCGTTGCGCAGCTCCAGTCCGCCGCGTGTGAGGCGAGTGGCCAATGTACCGCCCGCTGTGCCAGAGGAGGAGCTGCCAGCCGGCACGCCCACGCCTGGCTTCAAGCAACAGCAGCTGCAGCAACAACAGCAACAGCAGCAACCAATGCCACATAATCTTTTATATACCAGTCAGCATATCCATTCACATTCACATTCACATCCGCATCCGCATCCACATTCCAATGGCGGGCTAACAGCTCCTTTGGCTGTGCGTACCGATCCGTTTCGCATGCCACAGCAGCTGCAGCAGCAGCAACAGCAGCAGCAAACGTCGCCAGTTAGCTCTGTGGCCAGTTCGCATCACAACAACAACAATAATAATAACAACAACAACAATGGTCAAAGCTACCCAATGTATCCTGCCTCCCAGCAACAACCAAATCAGAATCCACATGCCAACAAGACAGCGACAACAGCACCACCAACAGCAACAGCAACAGCTTCGCGTGCCAGCTCCAGTTCTAGTGGCAATGCTGCCGCCGCCGCTCTGGCTGCCCAAGCCCAGGCGCAGGTGCAACCAAAGCAGGAGCAGAGGCTGACGCATGAGCAATTCCGCGCTGCCTTGCAAATGGTTGTCTCCGCTGGTGATCCGCGCGAGAATCTCGAGCACTTTAACAAAATAGGCGAAGGCTCAACGGGCACTGTGTGCATAGCCACCGACAAGTCAACAGGTGAGTGGCTAATCCTCGACACTGATGACTGATCTTATGTATATACATATTAACGTCTTCCTCTCTGCCTCCCTTTCTCTCAATCCTGTGGCAGGTCGTCAAGTGGCTGTAAAGAAAATGGATTTGCGCAAGCAGCAGAGACGCGAGCTGCTCTTCAATGAGGTGGTCATCATGCGTGACTATCATCATCCCAATATCGTGGAGACATACTCCAGCTTTCTGGTCAACGACGAACTCTGGGTGGTCATGGAGTATCTGGAGGGCGGCGCACTCACCGACATTGTCACACATTCCCGCATGGATGAGGAGCAAATTGCCACCGTTTGCAAGCAATGCCTTAAAGCTTTGGCCTATTTGCATTCACAGGTGCGTGACCAGCATGGCCAACAGACAAGCTAGCAGCCAAGTTGTCAGCCAAAAGCCTCGCCCAATGCCTTTTCACTTCTCTCTGCGCTCTTTCAATGCCTTTCTATTTTAGTTCTTTTGCGCTTTCTTCTTTTGCGACGTTTTGTGGTTTGGTTTCCATTTCCAAATGTCGCCCGTCGCATAGGTAATCTGATAGCCAGTTAAGTGGGTGCCCGACCGGTTGGGTCGTTGGGTGGTACGTGCTTTGGGCAACCACAATTTCGCTGACCCAAACCTTTGTCTGCAAATAGAAGTTCAGTTGAATGTGAATAATAGGATTAACCAGGCAGTTCTTAAAAATTTCTGTACATTCATAATATATATTTAAATATATAACTAAACTATATGTAGTAAATAGGTATATATATATATATATACTTTCTGTTCATGAGGCATCTATGAGAAATAGGGATTACCTACCACTTCCAATCGACATTTTATTTATTTGTCATGGGAATTCAGCAGAGCAAAAATAGCGAGGGATGGAGAGGTAAAGTAATGTAGATGTAGACTATAAAGATCGATACAGCGCAAGAGATGAAGTCAGAGAAAGAGAGATATACATAGGGAGGGAGAGATATAGAGGAAGTCAGAGAGAAAGAGAGTTACAGACCAGCTTAGAAGTTAGTCAAAAGAGAGAAGAGTTGTTGAGAGAGAGAGAGAGAGAGAGCTAGGGTAACCATATATCCCTTCCGACATTATACTAATCGCATCCATTTAAAATAGGGCGTCATCCATCGCGACATCAAATCTGATTCGATACTCTTGGCCGCCGATGGTCGGGTGAAGCTGTCGGACTTCGGTTTTTGTGCGCAAGTGTCGCAGGAGCTGCCCAAGCGAAAATCATTGGTTGGAACACCCTACTGGATGTCGCCGGAGGTCATTTCCCGTCTGCCGTATGGCCCCGACGTGGACATCTGGTCGCTGGGCATTATGGTCATCGAAATGGTTGACGGCGAGCCGCCGTTCTTCAATGAGCCCCCATTGCAGGCGATGCGACGCATACGTGATATGCAGCCACCAAATCTGAAAAATGCCCACAAGGTATCGCCACGTCTGCAATCGTTTTTGGATCGCATGCTCGTCCGCGATCCGGCACAGCGTGCCACGGCCGCTGAGCTGTTAGCTCATCCGTTTCTTCGGCAAGCGGGACCGCCGTCTCTCTTGGTGCCACTCATGCGCAATTCGAGGCATCACACCTGATGATGATGACGATGATGATCCGATTGGGTTACATTTGCTGCTCCCGCTGCTGTTGCTGCTGCTGCTCCCGCTGATGCTGCTCTTGTTTCTGCTTTCTAGTTTACAAGCTCCACTTAAATGTAGTATTATTCCATATTTTACGGCTACACGGCAATTACTACTTAAACTGTTAACCAGCCACGCCTGTAACATCCCACACACATTCATCCACATCATCCATACTCATGCCCATATCCATCTTTTATTTGTTTACTTTCTTTTAAGCATTTTATGTTGGCTACAGCAAATATTTTATATATATAGAAACTAAAACATATTTTTATTAAAAATTTAAAAACAAGTACGCTCCATAAGTCATAGCCACGCCCCCAATTTGTAATTTATATGATAGATAAAAGTCTATCTATTTCTATATCTATGTCTATGTCTATAACTAAGCTCGAACGAAAATGTGCCTTGTGACTAGGAAACATTGAAATATTATATATATATATATATATATATATATATATATCTGAAGAGCCATGTGGTAAAAGCGAATACTCCATCATTAGTGTTCTATATATGTATATATATATATATATATATATATGCAATTTGCATTGAAGATCTGTTCGAAATGCAAATTTTAAACTCTAAAAAAAGCGGGCAAAATTCTTGTCATATATAAAAATGCTTTTACACAATTATTATTATTTTTTTTTAAATTAATATATATTCTTTATAAATATATATAAACATTGTTCGAATATATTTAAAAGCAAAGAAAATAATGAAGCGAATATATAGTACTTAATGTCTAAGTATTGAGAGACAACGAATCATGCAAATATACATATATTGCTCACATTCAACGAATAGCAACTTCTAAATAGTTATTTATACATATATATATATATATATATATGTATGTAGCCCTATGAGTAGCAATTATTTATATCATACATAAGCTTTGATTATACAAAATTTTTACATTTTTTAACGTTTGCCGAAAGTTTCCGGTTTTCATATTTGTGAACTGTTAAAACCGAAGAAGAAGAAATACATTCCCCTACCCACATACAATTGGAAAAAATCCATTTTAAGATGATTTTTTTTACAGTGTTCTGTAATTATTAACGAATAAAATACACAGGTATTGAAACGACGTTGTTTTTAAATTCTCACAGTTTTTTTTACTTCTGAGATCTACAATATATATATACATATAGGATAAGATCCAAACCAAAACTTGACCCTAATTAAGTCCAGGCTCTGGATATACAAAGCAACGGTCGAGACAAAACTAAAGAAGAAGCTGAAATATCTAATTTAGTCTTACTTTCATCCATAGAATTTAGTAGTTTTATATTTAATTATAGGTCGTTCTGGATTTGCATATACTAAAGCAAACGCCCATAGATGGCGCGCTTGTTTAAAATGAAACTGTTGTACCGGTTATAACCGGTTCAGCTTAAATGGACTTACAATCCTTGCTCTTGGCTAAATCATAAGTTTTGCTGCTTGCTTCAGGCATTCTGAACCGGCTCAACCCGCTTCAACCGGTTAAGTAAACTCGTAAAGTCAAAAATAAACACAAAAAAAATTTTAAAAATATTTTTTCTGTAATATTTTTTATTTATTTGTAATGGTTGTTTGTTTGTTTGTTTCTTGTTGCTTTATTTTAGTTTGTTTATTAAGTGAAATAAATGTTTGTGTGTTTGTGTGTGCGCGCGCTGATATATGAGCTATAAATATTCCAATACAAATATATATACACAAATACAAGCGCACAAAGGCAAGGGGGAAAATGTTGCGGTATATGTATGAGTGTGAGTGTGTGTGTCTGATAAGCAGTGCATGTGCGTTTGTCTGTGTTGTGCATAAAATACATAAATAAATCTTGCTCCAGCACACACGCGCATCGGCACAAATGCAAGACGCCACACATTGAAAAAAAAATGTACTAAAAACTAAACAGGCAGAGCTTGAGCTGCCCTTAGCTAGCAATGAGTGTGAGAGAGACAGTGTGTATGTGTATCAGCTGATTATATTATATGTATGTATGTGTGCATGTTAGCAGGCCAAGCTCGAGAAGTCCTTGGCTAGCCATGCATGTGAGCGAAAGACCAAGAGAGAGAGAGAGAGAGAGAGGGAGAGAAACAATGTGAAACATAACTGTTAAGTTACAGTGCCTTAAAAAAGTGTGTAGAAGTATGTATGCATGTATGTTAGCTTAGTTGCGCTTCCTCAAGGCCAGGCGACTGCTGAGCGGACGCTTAGGCTTTGGCTCCTCCTCCTTTTGCTGCTGCTCTGATTCCTCGGCAGCGGCATCCACCTCCGGCTCCGCCTTGACAGGCTTCGTCAACTTGCGACGATTTACTGAAAAGGTCATTTGATGAATGCAAAATTTGAATGCTGGCGAGAATTTGCGGCTTAACATCACTTACATGCCGAATTGCCCTTGTAGCCCTTGGCGGGTCCAGCAGCCGGTGCAGCAGGTGCTTGTGCCTGGCCGCTTGCAGCCTCCTCATGATCGGCGGGCTCCTCGTCAGTTTTCTTGGCAGCTGGTTTGCTGGCTGGCGTCTTCTCGTTGCGATGTTTCTTGGCATTCTGCTGGCGACGCTTCAGCGAATTCAGGAAATCATCGTTGGAACGGAATGGCCGGATCACAGGGCCAACTTTTTTGGGCGCCTCCGTTGTGGTGGTCGTAGAGCTAACGCCACCTTCCTCCTGCTCATCGCCATACTGGCTGCCATGGTCGCCAGCGCCGGCGCCACCCTCCTCATTGTACTCATCCTCCTCGGCGCCATCGTCGTTGGCAGGCGCCGCCGTTGTCGTTGTCGTTGGCTTGGCCGCCTTGCCCACTGGGCGACGCAGTGCAGCGATTCTCTTCGCCGGCGAAGCGTTGCCAGCTGGCGCACCCTCCTCCTCGGCGGCAACCAGACTGTAGCACAGTGCGCAGATGATGAAAAGCAGGCAACTATTTTAAGAAGAAACCAAAAAAAATCAATTTCAATTTTCAGGTTATGTTGAGCATTTGGGGATATATTGAACACTTGAGGTTATGTGTAAAGTAAAAGCCATGCAAATCTTGCAATTCTCAATTTAGTATTATTATTATTATTATTAGCCGTTTATGTAAGTCTTCAAATTGGCTTAAACTAGCTTAAGGAGATAAATATTCACTGAGAATTGAGGTTATGTTTGATATTTGAGGTTATGTGTTATGTCAAAGGCAAGAAATAATCTAAAATTTAGATGCCACTTAGGAACAATTGTGTGGTGTCGTAGCAAGATAGATATGACCATTAATAGTATTCGTATATTTAAGAAGGAAACATTGTGAGGTTATGTTTGCTACTTGAGGTTAGAAACACTATGAATGTGTATATTTATATATATATATTGAATGTGCAAATTCAGTAAGCCGGCTGGGCTTTGCAGAGTTTGCAGTACACGACTAGCAAATACTCTATCTCTACTATTTGGAGAGAGTTATCCAAAATGGGAAATATACATGAATAGATGTGAGAAGGAGCAGGAAACAGGCGCTTGGCCGAACAGCCTTGGCTCATTCAACTGATTCATATACTTATGGCTGCTATCACGCCTCTCTTTGCTTATTGCATGCATAGTCAAGAAACCAATATACCCTGAAATGGCAACAGAGTATGCAAAAAAAAAAAAGTAAAATTAAATAAAAGCTGACAGCTCGCAGTTCGCAATCCGAAATATGTTGCCCAACGAGCACGAGGCACAATTTCAATTGAAATTCCCCCATATTCAATTAGCTGCCATCTCTCATATAAATATATATATATATATATATATATATATATATATATATATATATATATATATATAGTTTATATATTTATATATATGCATGATATCTTTTCAGTCTGGTTGAACGGGTTGTGCTGAGAACCTGAACCGGACTTGGTTAATAAAAAAAGACATACGAAAAACACGTATCATACATAACTATATCTATCTGCTATATGTATATGTATATGTATATGTATATATCGGTTAGACCATAAAGATATGTATGCCTCGGCTGCTGCTGTTGCTGCTGCTGCTTCTTCCTCTTTTAGCGCCTGCGCTGTGCTAACAATTATTAATGCTTAAAGGTCAGCTAAACGGGTTTTGGCTTTTATTTTTCACATTTTGTTTTTGTTTGTTTGTTGTGTTTTTTTTTTTGTATTCACTTTCGATTTTAAATTTATAATTTAACGAAAAACAAAAGACTTAGGCAGCGAACTCGTTTTGAAATACTTCTGGCCTGGACTCACGCTTGCTGCTGCTGCTTAGACATAGGCTAAGGTTAGCTCTGCCTGGCGTGGCTGGCTGCACACCCACACCCACAGCCACAGCACCACCCCCGCCCCTCCTTTGGGCAACAGGTGCTTATGCAAAAGGCATCAAAAGCAACTGCAACAGCAACAGCAACGGCAATAGCAATAGCAACAGCAAGGAAAACCTGTTGTTCGTTGCTTGCAGCCAGAATAAATTTAAATGCGCGCTTGCTGTTGGCTAATAACGGTAAAATGTGCAAGCCACAAAACAGTTGCATTCAAATGCAACTGCATGAGGGAGAGGCCCCAGCCACGCCCCACACAGCCCACAAGCGCCCAGCTAGCCAAGACAACAGCTGCAATTGCCGTTAGCTGTTGCTGTGGCTGTTGCCGTCAGGTTGCATCTTTTCGCATTGATTAGGGTCAACTGTGAGGCATGTCCAAGCGACTCTTTGCATTTCAATTGGTCTTATGCAACCACAGCCTCATGGAAAGGTGAAAGGCGTGTGGCTGTTGTTGTGGGTGCGTGTTGCTGGCGTGTCTGGAATCAGTAACTGTTGCTGTTGTTGTTGCTGTTGCTGTTGATGTTGCTGTTGATGTTGCTGCTGCTGCTGCTGCTGCTTCTGCTTACTTCTTAATCGAAATTCAAGTCAAGCCTTGTCCAAGTCTATATGACATTTGGCTTTGGGCTCAACCGGTTTGCTTTTTGGCATTTTCTAGAGCTCGAGCGGGGGGCAAAAACTATTTGAGACAATGCTACACACATACACACACACACACCTCGTTATATAAGAGCAACATTAGTTGCAAATTTATGATAAGCAAAAGCTGTCGAGAATCAATAAGTGGAAGGCGGAACCACTTGTTCAATGATGCTGCATCATCATCATTATCATCATCAGCAGCAGCAGCATCATTATCGAAGTCATTATATTAAGCGCAGTCACCGACAGCCACATACCCTCTAACAGCAACTGGCTGCACCTTCTGCCGTCTTAACTTTTACTCACGCTCAACTCCAGCTGCTTGCGAACGGAACTGGTTCCATTTCGTAATTTAAATGATTTGAATTTTTAAATGTGTTTTAAGTGCAAAAAACAAATGGAAAAAAACAAATGCAAATTAAATTTAGAAATATTTTTAACAAAAAAAAAAACCAAAAATAAAACATTAAAAAAATATGTATATAACTATATTTATGTCTATATAAAATAACTTTAAAAAATTGTTTTTCGTTTTAGTAACTAAAAAACTAAGATAATTTGCTGAATTCATTAAAAGGAATAATTTATGCATTTTTTTTTTAATTTTTAGAGTTTTTGTTTTTAGTTCTTTTAGCTAAAAGTTGAACCATTGAAATTCAATTTATATATTTTCTTTGAAGAACAAAAAAAATATTTATTTAATTTACAAAATATTTAGTTCCTTTAAATTCTTGATAAAAAAATTTTAATGCTTTAATGAAAATATTTTTAGTTAATTACTTTGTAAAACACAAAATATAAATTTATGCTTTTAGTAAGTCTGTTTTTGAATAAATTATTTTTAAATAAAATAAAATATTTTTAAAAGAGCTAAAATATTTTTAAAACAGCGAATTTTTTTTTGCAAATTCTTATAAATATTTTAAAATTTTGTAAACATTTTTCACTTATTGAAGTATTTTTGCAAACTGAAGAAATTAAAATAGAAAATATAAAAGATACTTTACACTGCATAGCTAGCTCATTCATGTGATAAATATAGTATATATATATATAAAAATGTGTGTGTGTATTGCAGGGTATTTAAAGCAACAGTAAATAAAAGCAATTGGTTCACACAAAGTGTTTGCGCTTCAAGTCAGCGCCTCGAAGAGCTCGATCAATAAAAATGCAAAAAAAGCTCTTAAGAGTTTTGCTTTGCTTAAACATGTATATGTATATAAAAAAAAATATATATATATGTCATATATATATATATATTTAATATATATATATATCACATGATTATGATTCGCATATGCGGAATTAGTTCATGGCGATGACGCCATAGACTTTAAAAAGCCAACAAAAAAAAAACAGATAAAAAAGCGAATTTTATTGGCAATAGCCATGCCCTCAGCCACACAAAACGGGTCACTATGCTAATTGCCCCACTATATCTGGAGTTTGCGCTACCCATAGTCATAGCTAAATATATATCTAAATATGTATGCATATGGGTATATGTATAGGGGGCTTTGGCATGGCGTTTCTAATAGTTCCAAACACAATTACGAACACTTGAGAGACTAAAAAAAAAAAACGTGCAATTGTTGTTAAGTGGGTTCAATAACGGTGCATTGTGTACGTGTTGTTGGCGCTGCTGCAGCCAGCCCAATCAGTTAGTCAAGTCAGCCAGCCAAGCCATGCCAAGTTCGTTGCCTGAGTCTTTTGATTTGTGTTACAGTTTATGTTGCTGTTGTTGTTGCTGCTGCTGCTGGCTTACATTGAATTTGGCTTATGAAATGCACACACAGACACATATACACATCATGTTGCCAATTCGCACAGTCCTTGAAAATAAGTTTAAAATACCAAAAGACGAAAATTGTCTTTTCGTCTACAAAACTTTTTTTTAATTTTATTTTTGGCTCGCAACATCCACTAAAACGTGTGTGTATGTGTGTGTGTGTGTATTCTGGTTTGGCTTTTTGGCATGCACATGATCTGATCTCTCTTATTTAAATAATATTGCATAATGCGAGCGATTTGTGTGCGCCAAAAATGAAATGAAACGCATGTAAAACGACAGCAGCAACAACAGCAGCAGCAGCAATAACACTAAAACAACAACAGCAGCTACAACACCCCAAAAAGCAAGCGAAACTAAATTTAAATCCTGATCTTGCCGTCAAATTGGCGCTTGTTGCTGCCGTCTGCTGTTGCTGCTGCTGTTGTTGTTGCTGTTGTTGCTGCCGTGATTAATTCGCGCCATGCGCTATGCGATTAACATACATATTATATATATATACATATATATATGTATATAAATATATATAATATATGTGTATATGTCTGTCAGCTTGCATTAAAAGTGCAACCGTTAATTTATAAGACAACAACAACAACAGCAACAGTTGCAACTGCAATTGCCTGGTAATTAATCGAATACACTTGCAAAGCCCAACTGTTGCTGCTGCTGGTGGCGTGCAGACGACAATGGGCACAGCAGCAACAGCAGACGGCAGCATCAGCTGGCGACCTTGAAACATTTCTTTCAATCAATGCACTGACAGCTGGACAGACAGCAACAGACAGCAGCAGACAGCGAGACAGACTTTATCTCACAGCAAGTTGCTGCTGCAATTGCAAATTGCAACGGCAATCGCAGCTGGGAAATGCCATTTGCCATTTCTTTGTGCCGGCAAATGTCACAAGGCAACTGCTGCAACAACAACAACAACAACAACAACAACAACAACAACAACAACAGCAAATGATCATCAACTTCGGCATTTTGCTTGAAACGTAGCGTGTTAAAGTTCAGTTCAGGCATTCGGTTCACACACATTTGTTGCACCTACTTTCAAGCAACAAGTCGTGCCCAAATTATAGGAAGACAATAATGCCAGCGACACGACTAGCAAATACCCTGCAAACAGCTGATTAAGGCATGAGCTAGGCCACGTAATTTTTGAACTAAAAAATTTTGCATCGTTTCTGGTTATTTCTGCGTTAAACGCAAGGAATACCCTGTAAAATAATGGGGCACAAGAGAGGTAGCTCGATTAAGTCAAAGAGCAAAATACTATTGAGACTAAACATGCTCACTGCATGGAATGTATAAGACTAGCTGTAGATGGTAAAGCTCTAGCCATGCTAAGGAGTAGCTATATTAAATTTGTTGCAATTTTGATATATTTATGCTGTAGCTGCACTCCAGATGCTGCACACCAAGTTTCAGAGAGCTAGCTCTGGCAGTGCCCGAGTTACATGGGTCTGCTGACGGAGACTCTATAGGGGAACTCCTCAGCTGCGCTGCAGGTATTCAAGTATTTCAGCACAGGCTTAAGAATAGCTGGCAACACTGGTGTTACCAGTTGGGCAGGGACAGCCGAGGCTGTTTCGACACAAATCGAAAAGGCTAAAAATAAATTTTTAAATATTTCAAACACGTCAGCAAAAAAAATAAAAAAAAAGCAAATAAAATTGTAAAAAAAATATATATGATACATATGTATATGTATGTATATCACTCACATGTTGAAGTACTTCATTTTGTATGTATGTGTGTGTGTGTGCGTGTGAATATTTATAAAACTTGGAAAAAAAAGTTTGATTCGAATTTGAAAACGCGCGAAACGAACAAAAAATTCACGACGATTTTTCTTATTATTTTTTGGCTGCAGACACTGGGGAGGACTGAGTGTGCGTGTGTGTGTGTGTGAGTATGTGTGTGTGTAGCTGTGAAGACTCTTGGTGTGTATATGTGTGTGTGGGGCACAACTGAGAGTGCTGAGCGCTGGAGTTAAGCTTAAGCCACCGATCACGATCGACTTCTAGAGGCTGACTGAACGTTACTTATGCCGTGTGCATGGAGTTAACCTACCCGGCCATCCAATATTTTCTGGCTGCCAGCAGTGGCAGTCGATGTTGCTGTTGCTGCTCTTGTTGTTGTTGTTTTCTTCTCTTTTCTGTTATCTGTTGTTGTTGCTGCTGCTGCTGTTGGATTTCTGCCACAGCGACGCTAGCCGACGCCAGCGACAGCGACGAACAACAGGTTGCCGCCCGCCCGCCCTAAGCCAACTAACCAACTGTAAATGGCGGCGGCGTCGGCACAGCCGGGGGGCGAGGCAGGGCAAGGCGTGGCGGTGGCCGGAGAGCAGTGGAGCGCGGTCTGGGGCAGACCATGTTCGTAATTATATGCAAAGAGTGCACGGCGCACTTCTGGTTTGCCAGCCAATTTGTCATTGCTGCCGCCGTCGCTGCTGCCTCTGCCTCTGACTCTACCTCTGCTTGTGCCGCTGCCGCTGCCGCTGCTGATACCTCAGCCCGTGCTGACAGCGCTGCCGGCGCTAGTTGTTGGCTTTTGACAGGTTTTCTTGGGTCTTTCGGCTGCGGACGACGCGTCGCAGTCATTTTGATTTTGTTGTTGTTGTTGCCATTTGGTATATGCCCTGTAAACATATAATTGCGCAAAGTGGGTAGATCGAGCCTGTGAAATGTTATGCGAGACTAGCCGAACTTATAGCAGAAATATGTGGAGACCTATAAATAGGGGAGATACCCTAGTCTTAAGTAACTGCAGTGCTGCTGCGGTGGAGATTTTTAGTGGAGAGTTATTAGAATGGAGTGCAGACCAATAAGTGGAGACTTTTATTTAGAACAACGTGCAAATATATAAAAGACTAAGGGGAGACTTCTCTTTAGACTTGCTGACAAATGAACAATTAGAGACTTTGGAGAACAACTTAACACATGGAGACTTTTCTGGGCAACAAAACATCAGTGGGAGTCTTTTTTCTTTAACAAAAGTTATCTGAGGACTTGATTGATAATTTACAATTTAAGACTTACTTGAGTGGAGAGATTTTTCAGTTTTAAGACCATATCTACAAGTGGAGACTTTAATACTTCCAAGACAATTAATAAGTGGAGACTATTTTTAAGTTTGACTCCAAGTCTACAAGTGACAAGCTAAAACAGAAATTTGCTTAAAATAAAGTTTTATTTTCGCAAATATGAAATAGAAAACAGGGTATTTGGAAGTGTGTACATTTTGGCCTGTCGCATTCCTTGCGAGCATCAACTTCATTTTTCTTTTCATTTCATTTATTCCTTTTTTTCTTAAATTTTTTTCTTCATTTTTTATGAATTTTTATTAATTAATTTATTGATTTTGGGGCAATTGTTGTTGTATTTGTTGTTGTTAAACACGTCGGCTGGTAAATCCCGAGTACCAAATCAAGATGCGGCATGTAAAACTAAAAAAAGAGGCAATCCAGATTTACATATACATATCTAATATATATGTATATATATATATTTATATATATATATATGTCATATATTGATATATATATATATATATATATATATATATATATATTTATATAATTTGGTATATTCGTATGCCATAATTTCGCGGCCTTGAACTAATTTGCATTGAAAATTAAAATGAACCAAAAAAAATACAGATTTTGGGCGCGGGCGAAACTTTAAGCATAATTACGATAATGACAATGATAATGATGATAACAGTCATAACAATGCTAATAAGCATCTTAATAATAGGACTAATGCTTATAATCACAAGCCAATCATATACCACTCTTAGCCAGATGTTCTGTGGCCAAAAACTATATAACAAAAATTAAAGAAAAAAAAAACAAATTAATTAAATAAAAATAATAATAAAAAAAACCAAAAAATCAATTAACAACTGGCCAACTTACCTTGAACTATAAAGTGTCAATGCAGGTGAGAGGGAATGGGGCGGGGGCTGGGAGTGTAGTTGTCAAAGGCAGGGGAGGGAGGGGGCTCGCTGGGACAACCATGCAGACAGCTGAGGGAGCGTCTTTTCCATAAAGTTATTAACAGCATAGGCGAGGCACGACTAGCAGCTACCCTGTCATGGATGCATCACACTTCGACATCTTTGTTTAAACTATATAAAAATATTATTTTATATAAAAATTTGTGAGCCAAATTTATCACTCCAGCTTTTCTTTTCAGATTACTTGTTAAGAGAAATGGAACCCAGAATAAGCTCAACATCGTAACCTTATAACCAGGTCCAAATTAAACACATTTTTGGCTTAATTTTGCGCATCAAAATTTGAAGATATTTTACATTATTTTAAAGTCAGGCATCTCTGAGAAAATCCCATCTTTTCCATTCGATCTGTTCTGTTCGAAATGTTTTTCTTTTAAAATATTTTAAATCTGAAAATTTCAAAATCACAAAAATTGATTTCAAAGTTCCTTCACTTTAAACATAATTCAAAATTCAAAATTTATTTACTCTTTATATCGAAATCGAGTTACATCTCATTATGTTTACTGAAGCTTTCATCGAGATGTCGATGGTGCACCTATGTTGCCACACAACTGAACTGACCCCATGATAACAGGGCCAATGATTACGGGGTATACCAGACAGATAAAACCCTTTCTTGAGCAGCCTATAAAAATTTGTAAAAAAGAAAAAAACAAAGAAAATCATAAACAATAAACAGAAACTTGTTCAGCGAGCGATGACACTGAAATCGAATCGAATCGAATTAGAAATCAAAAATTTGAATCTTAATTTCGAATCGCATCGCAACGCATCGAATCGCATGCAAATGCAATGCGAGCCAATCAATGGGAGAAGCCATTTGTCTAATCTAATATTCATATCATATCTCTATCTGTCTCGCTCTCTCTTTATAGATTACAACGTATTAATAATTTTTATGATAAACGACAAGTCAGTAGGCCAGAGCCAAGCCCAAGCGCAGCCCCGATGCGAACGTTGCGATCAGGTATGTAGCATGAGGAACGAGGAATGAGGAACATGGCACAGAGAAAGGAAGAATATGCCCAGAGGAACGAGGAATTTGGCATGATAAACAAGATGAAATAGGGAAGGAGGAATGTGGAGCAAGGAACAATGAATGTGGAACGAAGAAAAAACGATGTATGTGAAACGAAATATATGGTGAACGACGAACATGGAACAAGCAACTAAAATCAAGGAGCATAAAGCTTGGAATGAATCCTGTAGAAATATGAACAGGGAAATTTGGAATATGGAACAAGATAATAGATACTATACATAGAAGATCACTAAAGGTTAATTGATATTGGATGGGATGAGCATTGGTATATAAATATATCCCTTATAGACTTACCTTATGTACAATATAATATATAGCATATATATAAAATGGAAAGAAAAACACATTTAAATTTCTTGAGATATTCATTCAACATTTATTCGTAGTGATTGCTTTCATTTGCACTAAATCAGACTTGGTAAGAGCTAAAGCTAGAGTTAAGTATACAATTTGTTTGGGTGTATGAAATCCATATATATGTATATATGTATATATATATTTGATATACGTATGTTTCTTAAGATAATTTCATTTGCTTTTATTGAAATGCCATTCGATGGCATTGACAATGCGAAAACGTTTCCGAAAGCTGTTGAAAAGCCGTTGGGACAGTCTCAAGTTGTTGCTCAGATCCAGAACCGAGTTGCTACTAGATCGAAATGAAACAAAACTATATAACGACAAAACAATACAAACAAACACCTTATGTAGACTGAAGTTTCTAATGGAAAAACTAAATATTCGACGTATGATTGAGCAGTGATATATATAACATATATATCTAATATATATGTAGGATAACGATATATTCTTTGTATTAAGTAAAGTTACATACATGTCTCGTATGTCGTATATCTTAAAAAGCAGTGTATGGTAGGGAAATTTCAGTGCCTTGAATTGTTACAGACTGAGAGACAGAATGCAACGGACTGATAGGCATAAATAGATGGATGGATCGATAGCCAGATAGTTGGATCGATAAACAGAGAGATAATAGATTTTATAGACCAACAGACGAATGGACTGTGGACACACAGGCACATAGTCGAAGTCACGAAGAGATGGATGGATGGATGAACAGACACAGAGATAGACGGAGTGAGGAACCAAGGATTTGCAAAGAGGCATAGAAATAGTTACAGACGAGTCGACGGACACAACCAATAAAATCTTTAGACTTGGTGAGTAATAATGAAATTACAGAAATTACAGGAATCTTTAACTTTAACTAAAAAGGCTTACAGCTAAATAAAAAGTAAGAAAAAATAAAATAAAAATTGTTTTTTTTTTTAATTTTTTTACACATTACTTTATTTACTCGTAGAGTTGCGCTTGGGCAAATCCATTCGACTTTCAGAGACATTTAATTACATACGTTTTCTTTATTTATACTAGCAATAGCATTAAACATAAACGTAATACGACTAATAATAATAATAATAAAAAATAAAATTATGATAATAAAAATAGAAATAAAAAATAAAGCAAAGCAGCGCTTTCGATCAAAGTTCTTTGTTTTTAGTTTTTTTTTTTTTTTAGTTTCCACTAAAGACTTCACAAAGTCAAAATTGTGTGTAGAATGTTTCTTGTATTTGCAGCGATAACACTTATTGATCAATCGATGCGATTACTTTTTGCATTTTTGCATTTTGATTTCTGTTTTCGTTTCATTTCATTTCGTTTTTTTTCGTTTCTTTTTTTTTTGCCAAATTTCATATATTTATTTAGGCACACTTCAATTAAAGTCTAATGTATATATATATGTTTTTTGAATGAGAAAAATATGTCCAAGACTTCAAAAAATAATCGAATTTCGCGATAAATGCAATATTTTGCTTCCTTCTAAAAAAATCCTTTACCCCGCCCCCGCCCCCTTTTGTTAAACAGCGCTCACATTTTATACACTTAATACACACATACACACAATCACATTCACACACGCACATACACTCTCACACACACGGAGAAACGGCAAAAAAAATTAGAAATAATACAGAATTTTGGTTCAAGGCAACGTTTCTTGCGTTTCGCCTACTGCCCGTTGGATGGCGCCACCACACACGCACAAGCACACACACAAACAAACACAAACACAGAGAGACAAAATAAATAATTTGTTTATAACTTAACACCTAAAACATATTTGATATTTAATACTTAGACGTAGCCTTTACACACACAAAAAAATTCTTGTGCCATGTTTTTTTGTTTTAAATATTTGATTTACTGTTCATAACTCGCTAACTAGCTCCCACTCTTGCGCTCTTAAGTATCTGCATTATAGTTTCTCTATCTTTTTTCTCTTTCTCTTTCAGTTTTTTTTATATACTTTTGGAAGTGTTACTCAATGGAATTCAAGTGTTAGATTTGTCACTAACTTTAGCTGCCAAGCGACTTTATATTTTTTAGATATATATATATGTATATATATAAAATATATATTTGATATATTTATAGTGTATGCCTGTCTCATCTATAACTTTTTTTTACATAAAAAAACATTTGGCCAATGAAATTCGCTACAACAAATATGCAAGGCACACAGATCTATATATATATATGAATGTATATATATATATATATATATGTATATATATATATACATATGTGTATATATATATGGTATGTAGAACTTTTCACTCGACTCTCGTTGCTTATAGTTTAACATAATTACAGCGCTTTGTTGTTTTTAATCGTTATCGTTATCGATATATATACATACATACATAAACTTGGTTATGTATACATATATATCGCTATCGTTAGCGTTCTCGTTACAAATCACTCGTTACTTTGCCTTAGCCTTAAATGCTAACAAAAAATGTTGGGAAATACAAAAAAAAAATTGTATATATGTATATAGAGTCTATATATAGTATAAGATATATGGTATATATAAGTACAACTAGATTACGAACCTATTGGATTATATAATAGAGAACTCAGTTAACGTTTCAGGTTGTGGAAGTTGACGTTGCCATAGCAAAAACAATTGTTTATAGAGCATAGTTGTAGTTGTTGTTGTTGTTGTTAACTTAACTTGACATTTAAAGAGTTTTCTTGTTTTTAGTGTAAGTGAATCAAAAAATATTATATATATGTTTATATATGCAGGGATCGATGTAGTAGTAGTTGCAGTTGTAGTAGTATGCATTTATGTAGCGTTAAATTAAGTAAATATTTTAGTTATAAGTAGTTGGTATGAACATTAGATACAATCTGTTAGAAGACAACCTTTTGTTGTTTATTTGTTTGTTTGTTTTCCTCTCCAACATTTGCCCAGCTAGATGTTTGAAATGAATTTCAGCATCACCTTCCTCTCGCCCCTCTTCGTATGCTCCAATTTGTTATATATATATATATATATATATATATATATATATATATATATATATATATATATATATATATATATATATATATATATATATATATATATATATATATATATGTATAGTGTATGCATCTGTAGCTAATTTTCTATTCGTTGCATATGCCAGACGAGCTTCATTGCTTCAACGAAGAGTTGGCCGGCAGCGTGGCAGAACGTTGCACGTTCGGCGGATAGGGTTTGTAGGCGGAACGTGTCGATTGGCTGCGGAGATGGCAGCGAGTGGCGAGTGATGATAGTAGTAGTGATGGTAGTTGATGATGATGGAGATGATGTTGTGTATTGGTATGCAGCAACGATTAACGAGTAGTTCGAAGCAGCGCGTAGCCAGCGCAATTGATTCGAACATACGCAGGAGCGAACGAGCGAGTTGTTTGTGAAACAAGCGAGAAAAGAAAAATACGAAATCAATTAGCTTAGGATTAGACACACAAAAAGCCATTTAAATTAGCAGCGAGTAGATTACGGTTCTTTCTAAAGTTGGCAACGTCAATGGGATTTCAGGGACTTCGAGCAGCGTTCATAACTATGCTCTTAAGCTTGCTTTCTGTTTTGACTTGTGGTGACTCTTTTACCTGGGCGATATTTTGCTGCCGTCTGTGCTGTTGTTGTTCGATGAGTTGGCCTTGTAGCCGCTCTTCTGTATACGCTTGAGCAGTCGTGCCACCCACAGAGATTGCTCCTCGGGCGTATTGGCCAAGAGCAGCATGTCGCGTGCGCTGCGCGGATCCAAATGCAGTTTGCATGGCGCCAGTGGATCTTGCTTATCCACATGCTCCTTGTGTATCTTATTGCGGCATCTTAAGTCGAGATAAGATGTGGAATATGAATATATAATTTATATGTATAAATACAAAATATTAGGCTTACCTCTTGCATTCGTAGGCCGCCGGCGGCTTAAACACGGACCAAAGCGGCTTGGCGCAGACATCACAGAACGATGGCGTGTGATACGTAATGTGCACGAACTCATGACCTAGACAGTGATGGCAATAGCGTGTGAGTGAGACAGAAAATGAAAGGGAAAGAGAAAGAGAGAGTTAGATTTAATGCCGAAGTTTAAGTGATTTCATTATGAATAATAAAATTATAAATAACTCTGCATTCAATTGCTTCTAAGCTAAGTCAAATCAGTCAGTCAATCAATCAATCAATCAGTTAGTCTCAGCACAATCAGCTGACTTAAAACTGTATAGTGACTATTAATCAATGAATCAAACAGTGATTGAAATCAGATAGTCAAGATAAAGGCTTTAACAACAACTTCAAGCTTCAATCAAGTGTCAATCAGGACAAATAGTTAAATATGCAGCCAATATCAATCTCTCGCAAAGTAATCCCTACAGCTTTTCTTCAGCTTAATCATGGTATCTTTATCTTTATCCGCGTCACAACAGATGATCAAGCAGTCAATCAGTTAGTCAAACAGCGAGGCAAAACTTTCATCGCAAATAGGTAATAGTTAAACCTTACCCTTATGCAAAATGGTGCCTGGCCGCTCCTCATTGCTGCTGGCATGCAAAGTCGCATCCAACTGCTCATCTGGACGATGGGAGGCGCCTTCGCCGGCGTACAGCAGCTGAAAGATGCGCGGAATCTCTTTGGCATCGGCGCGTATGACATCGCCTTGGGTAACGCTGCGCACATGGTAGACTTTGCTGTAAAACGAAGTTTAAACACGATTAGTTTAGATCCATAGCGCAAGCACTTTCGCGACTTACCTTAGATCGAGTATGAGCACGGGATCTGTGGTTTTATTCTTGTCATTTTCCGTATTGTAGAAGATGATTTTGCGGGACGAGACGATCACATATTGTCGCTTCCAGTTTTGGCCGCGGCGGCGATTCTGTTTATTTGGCACAGACAAAACGCCCTCGAAGACTGAGTCCTGTGTAAGTGAGAGCAGAGAGGAGTGCTAAATCAGAACAGCGAGCAGCGTGTGGTCAGTGGCGAGTTAAAAGTGAAGAGTAGTAGAGTTGTAGTAAAGAGTAGCGAGTAGAGATTGCCAAGCAGAGAATATCAAGAAGCGATTAGCGATTAGCATGGACAGCGACGAGTAGAACGTGGTGAGTGGCGAGTAGAGTCGCGAGTGAGCAACGAGGGACAAGTAACGAGTAGTGGGCAGATAATGACGAGTAGAGTAGAGCGAGCATTAGTAGTTAGAAAGGGAGAAAAAGTAGAAGAAAAGGCGTGTTTGTGTGTGTGTGAGTTGTGTGCATGAGTATGGGTAGATAAGATGTATGAGTGTGCGTGCGTGTCTGTGTGGGCTTACCTGAGTATCCTCTGGATCATTGTCGGCCGACGAGAGGGAGGCCGTCTCGTTGAGCTTACTCTGCAGATGCTCGATTTCGGTGGCCTTGCAATCGATCTCCATGCTCATCTTTTGCTTCACCTGCTGATCCTCGACGGCCTGCTGTTGTAGGTCCTGGTATTTAAGCAGCATCTGGTTGTATTTTTCGCGCTCTTGCGACAGCTCCTGCTGCAAGCGACGCATCTCCTTTTCCTTTTTGCGCAGCTCGGCGGTGGAGCGAGCCTTGACCTTTTGCTCTGTAAAATGCAAGAATCGAAAATGTAGCTGAAGTTCATTCGGCATGGATATATTGACTTACTTGACCAGTCGGAGTCGCGACGATTCATGACCTCTGTGAGCTTGGCCACGGCCACCTGTTTGAGTAGCACTTCGTTCTTGCACTTCTCGCCCAGTTTGGCGATCTCCTCGTCCTTGGCGATTCGTTGTTGCTGCAGCTCGTCGAGCTGTTTCTTGTGCTGCACGAGCATATCGTCCCATTCGTTGCTCTTCAATTTGAGTTTCTTGTGCAGATCGGCTTCGGTTTCTTTGAGCGTCGTTATAGCCGCCTCCTTGGCATTGATCTCGTTGCGATGCTTCATTATGAAATCCTTCAATTCGAGCTCCTTGATTGTTTTCTCCTTTTCGAGATCGGCCACCGTCTCCTCAGCGATGGAGCGAGCAAGTGCCTCCGAATCAGCCCGAGCGACAGCCACTTGCACTTGATGCTTCAGCGAGACGCGTTCCTCTTCGAGATCCTCGATTTTGGATAAACGTTCGGCGCTCTCTTCGCGATTCTCGTTCGCTTGCGTCTTGTACAAGCGCGAGAAGCATTGCTCCGCCTCCAATTGGGCTTGCAGCTCCCGATTGTTGGCCAATGCCTCGTGATGTGTGGCCTTCAGCTGCGTTAGATCCTCCTCGAAGCG
This sequence comes from Drosophila eohydei, assembly GCA_035045825.1. Lineage (NCBI taxonomy): Eukaryota > Metazoa > Arthropoda > Insecta > Diptera > Drosophilidae > Drosophila > Drosophila eohydei. Next base: position 796,642 of record JAWNOT010000120.1, read on the forward strand.
TCGCTTAGCCTCGCGCTGCGTTGCCAGCTCCTTTTGCAGCTGAGTTTCCCGTGAACGCAAATGCGCCACCTCCGAAGTGTGCAAACTTCTTTCGGAGAGCAACGAGTTGCGTTTGATGTGCTCCTGATCCAGCTGGGATTGCAGTGCGGCCACCTTTTCCGACTCCTGCCGGCATTCGCCCTCCAGCTTCTGCAGACGCAGCTGGATTTGCCGATAGTCAACAGATAGCATGCTCAGCTGCCGCTCCTTCTCCTGCGAATTCTGATCGGCTTTGATGCGCGCGGATTTCTCCTCGTTGAGCTTGGACTGCAAAGCCTTCACTTCCTGCAGATTGGCCTCCTCGCGAGAGACGAGACGCGACTTTTCCGTCTCCTGATGCGCGCGCACCTCCTGCTGATAGCGACCCTGGGCTGCTTTGAGCTCGAAATCAAGACTCGCATGCGTTCGCTCCAGTTCGCTAATCTTCTCTAGCAGCGCACGATTGTCCTCCTGGGCCTTCTGCTCCCGCTGCAGCGTACGCTCCAAATCGTTGGTCAGCGTTTGCATTTTATTCTCAGCTTCCTTGTGTACGACCTTCAGTTGGGAGCGCAGCGTTTTCTCTTGCGCCACCTGCGCCTGCAACTCGGAATTCTCCTGGTCGAGCTCCTCCTTATCCTTCTGGAGCGTTTTATTCATCTCGACCATGTCGCGCACCTTCTCCTCGTGCGTTTTCAGCGTAAAGCCCAGCTCGGCATTCTGCTTCTTCAGCTTTTGCGTTTGCTCCGTTTCGCTCTTAAAGCTCAGCTCCATGTCGTGCAGCTGCTTCTCGAGCGTGAGTACCTTCTCATTGATATTCAGATCACGCATGCGTGTCTTTTGCTCGTTCTCCAGCTTCCGCTGGGTCTCCACAATCAATGCCTCCGCCTTCTTACGCAACTCGATCTCCACCTCGACCTTCTGCATGGCCACCTTGTAGTTGTGCTGCCTCAACGTCAAATCCATTTCATATTCGCTTGCGATGCGCTGCAAGTCGGCCTCTCGCTTGGTAATCAAATCCAGTTGCTGCCTCAATCTCGTATCCTGCTGTTCGAGTGCCTCGCAGCGGGCCCGTTCGCGTTCGAGCAGCGCCTCGAAGCGCTTCAGCTCATTCGAATTTGACGGCCGATGGCGATGATTGTGTCCATGGTTGTTATTTGCATTGCTGCTGCTATTCACCGACTGTGACTCTTTCGATTCCGCATCGACTGTATCACTCGAGAGCAGCTGATAGTCGCCCGTGTAGGTGAAGCCAATGAAGGGCAAATGATTACCATCGAAACTCTTGGGCACCGGAAACATCTCCTCGGGCTTTTCATCTCGTTCGATATCCTCGAAATTGCGCGTATCATCGTCGGACGACAGCTCCGGCACCACGGGCGGCACACTCTCTCGTATGTTATCAAATGACCAGGTATCGTTGCGAAAGAACGGATGCGCCTTGATATCCTCGATGCCATAGCGACCCAAGCGCTGCGTTCGATCCGTGAGAAAGGCGCGTATCAATGCTTTCGCATGCTCACTGATCTCCACCTCTGCGGGAAAGCTAAGCGAATTCTTGTGATCCATGATCTTGCCATAAGTGCCCACTAGGGAGTCCGCATAGAAGGGCGTCTCACCGAACAGCATCTCATACAGGAATATGCCCACCGACCACCAGTCGCATTCTCTGCCATACTCATTGTCCACGCCCTGCGACTGCAGCACTTCGGGACTGATATAGTCGGGCGTGCCCACCGCATTGCTGGACACCACCTGACCGTTGGCGCCCATGCGCATGCAGGTGCCAAAATCGGCTAGCTTCAAGTGGCCATAGCTATCCAATAGCATATTGTCGGGCTTGACGTCGCGATGAACGAAGCCCATATTGTGTATGGTGTCCAAGGCGAGGACCACTTCCATTGTATAAAATATGGCCCATTTCTCAGGTATATCATAGTCACCCATTAGCGTGACAATATCACCGCCTGGCATAAAGTCCATAACCATGTACAGGTATTTACTATCTTGGAATGCGAAATGCAACTGAACAATCCATTCGGAGTTCGCGTGCGCCATTATGTGACGCTCCTCCCAAAAGAAGGCGGAATCCGGACGTTTCATCATCTCAAATTTTGATAGACGTTTCATGGCATACACCTGACTGGATGACTTGTGCCTGACCAGCTGCACCTCGCCAAAGGCACCAGCTCCGATTAGTTTGATGAAATCAAAATCATCCACATTCATGCGCAACTGATTTATTTGCTGCGCCAGCGGCTTATCTATTTGGAGGCAAAGCGAACACATATAGAAATACCATATATAGGCCTGATATCGGAGTTAATTTCTACTTACATTTACATGCATATTGATCGATATTCTTGTAACGTTTCAGCGAATCGTGAGCACAATCGCTGACCAGCGCCGACACCGTGTCCAGCAGGCAGTCCACGTTGCAGCTGCTGGTCGGATCGCGCATCTCGCGCTCCAGCGCCTTCGCTCTACAAATCAAGAAGAACAAGAGTTTAGCATTAGAAATTCAAATTTAATTTGATCAATCATCAATTATCAATTATCAATACCGAAGATTCAAATTGATGTCCAGATTATACTTAATAAGATAGTATACAAATTTATCGGTAGTCGATAACGATCACAAATATTAGTTAAGCTTTACTTTCAAGGTCTGGTGATTTACAAATTTTATTGAAATATCGATTAATGGCTCAATGGTTATCAATTTAAGAACAACATCGCATTTATCGATTTTGACGGCCGATAACTATAGCAGCATTGATCTCTTTCAACTAAATTCTGTGAATGGTCTGTATCTGTATAGCAAGCAAGAACAATTTGCAAGAACTGTAAAGCAGATCGTCCATATCGATCGATATATGAACAAATATCGATTAATATCGATAGATAATTGCATTTAAGTAGACACTACTTTGTGTTTATAATATAGATTGGCAACATTCTCAAGAATTCCGCCGCTGCTTCATAATTTTGCAAGGTATTTCCAGAACTTTTTCTTCTCTCAAAAGGTTTTCAGTGTTTGCTAGTGTGATTAAGTCATTGCGAAGACATGATAGCCCGCTTCCGACAACAACAATAATAAAACTGGAAGTTTTCGTAATCAGCTTCATTATTTACATGATGCGGAAAAGAGCGCGTTCGATTACTCACATGCTTTATTGATATAAGCGATCCGCCGCGCAGCCTACAGCCCCGGGAAGGTTTGGTGACTCAAAAGCACTGAAGCAACAGACAAACTGGCGCTACGACGAATAGAAGTTATAAATAAACTATTGCCTAGTCCTAGCTATGTTTAGAACCAGTTCGTTCATTGAATTGAACTACTGCAACTAGTTCAAGAATAACATAGTATTCGTGTCTTCATAACCTATTGAACTTAAATGAGCGAGTCATCAACTGTTCATGAACTAGTTCATAAAACAATTCAACTAGACAGAGGACTATATCTTGTCCATAGTCCACCTACAACTTGACATTTTAAGAGTTCTTATATTCGTAAAGCAAGTACATTTTACTATATCATTCAAGTTAACCTAGCCTTATATACATATATACATTGCAATTGTGCTCGGAACTGATATGGCAGCTACTAATAATAATGCTCCTGAACTATTTATTTGTTCACAAATTTAGTTTTATACTTGAATCGGTCGCTATAGCCATGTCTTACTGTTGTATCTAACTGCTTTAGGGCATAGAATCTTCGACTTGTATTGCTCATAAGTTCTTCTTCTGGTTTACCCTTTATTTTCTTGCATTGTAAAACTTGAGCTTATCGCAGCGGCTCACACTCAACATGTTGACTTGATAAATTGTTGGAATATATATACTATATATATATATGTATATATACTTTTGATATGCTTTACTTATGTGACGATGCATCGTGTTTATAGAAAGTGTGCATAGCTCTGTATATGAAGACTTTTTGATGGGCAACGCAATGCTTACTTTTTTTACTTCATGGATCGATGAATTCTAAAATTCATATTTTAAGACTTTTGAGAGGAATTTAATAAAAATATTCAAATCGAAAAATTTGTAAGATTCTAAGGGTATTTGACAGTCGTTGAACATTGAACGATGTTGTGAGCTTTCTCTGAATGAGTTCGATAAGTCAGTGCCACGCCCACCGCCTGGACGAAAGGGCCATACGCTAGCCACAACAAGAAGCAGCAGCAAATCACAAAATGGAAACAATTTCAAAATTCTTTCAAAGAAAACCTATGAAGTTTTCGGGTAAGATAAGGTAGTTTATATATTGATTGATTGATTGAATTGACTGACTAATTGAACAACTATTTAAAGGCTGTGTACTTTGGGCTAAAAATAAAAGCAATAAAGCAAATTGCATTAACAAATTAAGTGGTTATCGTGAAAGATGTATAAACATACGATTAATACATAGATATATATACATATATATATAAATACATACATAGATATATACACATATATATATATAGACTCATAGATATTTACATATAATATACTTTAAGATTAGAACAATTCATTCATTAATCAATCCAAGGCAGCAAAGGGGCAGAGCTCATATAGAAGCTCGAGTGAGAAAGAGAATTAGAGCTTACGTAACGTAACGTTGGTTGCGTAACGTAAGCAACAAAGATAGAGTTAGGGATAGACAAAGACAGACAAAGAGAGAGATAGAAAGAAGGCCGAAGAGAAATATGAGGGAATCGAGAAAAATAGCGAGATTGAGAGACAGGTTGTGAGGTAGAAAGCACAAAGAGACAAACATATTTAGAAACACTCATAGGGATACACAAAAAGACAGATAAATATAGATAAAGAGAGAGAGAGGCAACTAGAGATAGAGACACAGAGAGAGAGGAAGAGGGAGAGAGAAAGAGGCAGCTAGAGATAGAGATAGAGAGAGAGAGAGAGGAAGAGAGGCAGCTAGAGATAGAGAGATAGAGAGATAGAGAGAGAGAGAGAGAGGCAGCTAGAGATAGAGACAGAGAGAGAGAGAGAAAGAGGGAGAGAGAGAGAAAGAGAGGCAGCTAGAGATAGAGAGACAGAGAGAGAGAGAGGAAGAGGGAGAGAGAGAGAAAGAGAGGCAGCTAGAGATAGAGAGATAGAGAGAGAGAGAGGAAGAGGGAGAGAGAGAGAAAGAGAGGCAGCTAGAGATAGATAGAGAGAGAGAGAGGCAGCTAGAGATAGAGAGATAGAGAGAGAGAGAGAGAAGCAGCTAGAGATAGAGAGACAGAGAGAGGCAGCTAGAGAGAGAGAGAGAGGCAGCTAGAAATAGAGAGAGACAGTTAGAGATAGACGCAATTCAACCCAACCGAAACGGTAGAGCTAATAAATCTAGCAGCTATAACAGAGAGAGACAAAGAGAGAGAGGAAGAGAGGCAGACAGAGCTCGGCTTTTGAAGTGTTTTGTAGAGCCGATGACAGACGGCGCAAAATTGATACTAAAAGGTGTTTGAATTGTTGTGATTTCATCATCGCCCGATACGGCCTGACAGAAAAGCCAAATACAAATGACAACAACAACAACAGCAACAGCAACAACCAACATGGAAAAGTGGAATTTTCAAAAATGTATTTGAGACTTTTTTTTGGCAATGGCTACAACAACATAATTATGAACAGCAGTAGCAACAACAACAACAGTAATAAATACATAATAAACAACAACAACCATATGCTGCGACAACATTATCGTCACCTAGAGACAATATAATTGTAAATTTAATTTATGCACGCGCACCTAAATTTTCTAGCTCGTTTCAAGCTAGATTTTTGCTGGCCAAAAATGCTTTAGCAGTCGCGCGCAATCGACTGCGCAATGCTCGCTCAAAATTGGATATTTTCGAATTTGCTACACCCCACAGAAACGCCGTTATATCTACTATATGCAACCAACTGAACAACTTGTAAAATTTCATAAATTTATAGCTAAAACTGAGGCAGCGTCATCTTTGCTAATTTTGTAGGGCTATAGCTCTTGAATATATAAGTTATGTCCATATATATATATATATATATATATATATATATATATATATATATATATATATATATATATATATATATATATATATTTAGTCGGGTATTGACAGGTTGTCAGTAATTTCCGATTTGCTACGCTCCTAATGGATATATATAAAATATATTGATGTTTTACTCATCACACAAATTTCTAGTTTCTGGCAGACAGGCGAACCAATATGCTATTTTCTTACAATATATATATACATATATATCTGTTGCTATATGATTTAAGATTTGCAATTTAAAATTTGAAATACACGATCGAAGAACTATATATAATTCTGTATATATCATATATAATATACTGTTTTTTCTCAAGTGTACGCAGATTGTAGTTTCCTTTGATTATCTTCAAGTTTTATCTAAATTGTGCACACAGACAAAGCACACGCACGCCTTATGCAGCTGCATTTAGTTGAGGCAGTTGTCAACGCGCACCAATACAAAGACAAAGACGCACGCGCACACACACGAGCACAGAGATACACAGATATAGGCTAGTCCAGGTATTTCAACTATTTGGCGTAATAATTCTTTTGCGCTCGAGCACAAACAACAAAAAGAAAAAAATAAGAAAAAAAAAAGAAATTCAAATTCAAATGCAAATTCATTTCCGTGCCAATGCCAATGCGAATGCGAATGCGTTTAGCTATTATTATTTTTAAGTTTATTATTATAAATTGTTGTTGCTGTTTGCTGTTGTTGTTGTTAGTTTTTAATGGCCAAGTGCATTGCAATTGGCGTAGCTGCTTTTGCTTATGGCCAAATGTTTTTAGCACCTTCGGCACATTTCAAATACATTTGTAGTTCTCCGGGTGTGTGTGTGTGTGTCTTCGTGTGCGTGTGTATATGGTTTATAAAAACTGAAGAATTTTTCTAAATTTTTATGATTTTCTTTTCTTTTTGTTCTTTTCTTTGTATTTAGGATACGCAACGTACCGTTCCGGCTCACACAGATGCAGTGCAGCGGGCATCCAATACCACATATCTCTGTCCAAACTCTATATACTATATATACTCTAGTTAATCTATATACTATAAAAATACATATATATATATATGTATATATCTATCTTTGCTCTTATAGCTTTTGCGAAACGCGTTTCACGCACTGCGATGCGCCGCCTGCAACTGAAATAACGCTCTCTGCTTTTGGCCCAGTCGTTTGTTGTTTTTTTTTCTTCTACCTATATATATATATAATATATATATTATTTGTTTTTAGTTATTTTTTTGTTTTTGGTTTGGTTTGCTTACAAATTTTAATGCGAAAATGGCAAATTTATGAAAAGTCGCCCGCCCGGCCACCAGGCACGGGCATGGCCAAAATCGTTTTGCTCACTCGCTTGTCAATTTGATTGCCGCTGCCGCTGTCGCTGCCGCTTTGAACATTGATTATGCTAGGTGTTTTCGGCACTGATGTTTTTCATATACCCTGTATACATAAGCACACAGACAATTGGGTATATATCTTAAAAGCAAAAGATAGCTGCATACTGATTGAAATTGACTTTAATTTCGTCTAAATTGGCAAAATAGATAAATATATCAAGGTATCAAGTGCTATACTGAACTAATTGAAATTTATTGCAATATAATACTAATAGTAGAAAGTAGTCTAAGCCCAAGTAACGTGACTTCTAAATTAATTAATTAATTATAGTATCGATAAGTATCGATAGCATAAACTATTATCATCTGCACTCTTGATCACACTGCTATCTCAATCATTTACCCCTCCGACTAACTAGGACTATCCAGCTCATTTGCACTTGGACTAAGCAGAGATCGATAAACATCGATTTCATATACTATCTGAACTCAAAAGTATCCCGAACATGTTCCCATATAGTAAGTAAGCATATGCAACTGTCAACAAACATATAGCTAACTTAACAAAGCTATATAGAACCGATAAGTATCGATAGCATTTAACATCAAGGCATATACATACTTCATTGCACTTCTGTCTAGCCGATGTTAACAGCAATTCAACACAATTCTCACCAATCGATAAAAATCGATATCCAATAGCATTTTGACATCATTTTCAAATATATATAAAAAAAAAACTTTATACACATACTAAACTAAATCTAACACTTTTTGACTCGATTAACATGTTATTAAAGAATCGATATAAATCGGCATTCATATCGAGTTACAGAATATTTCAGAGACAACATATATTTAATTGCCTTGTTTCCTGCTTGACCTAAATATTGATTCTCTTTTAAATAGATCGATAAATATCGTAAGATAGTATATATAACTGTAGCTAAACCAACATCGATAAATATATATTCGTTTACTTTCTATAGAATGAAACCAACGAAAATGTTAGCCAGAAAAATAGCTCAAGGCTGCGCACAGGGTATTCGCTAGTTGATCATTCAAGCTCTAGAGCACATTTACTTGTTTTGTTTTTAGCTAAATTTGTAAATCTTAAGTGAACAAATCTGAGCACTCATTCAGTTTTAGACAATTAATTGAACACCAGTCGCAATGCGTGCGTAACTGTGTGCGAGTTCAGGTAGGTGTAAGTGTGTGTGCGTGTGTATGCGTGCATGTATTTGTTAGTTCTAGTGTTACTCACCGACGCCGCCTTTCCACATCCATGCTAAACTAATTGCTAAACGTCCTGTCCAATCTTCCACTGCGTCCTTCTTTCAGATGCCGCATGCAATTCGCCTCGCCTCCTGCTTCGGCTATATTGTGGATGGTTAGAGCAGCACTGTAAACAGAGTATAGAAATTTATATATAGTACAGATTTTTACAGTATATAATTTATCGTTTATAGTTGGGGTCGAGCAGCTGCCTCAACTGTATCTATTTGCTTAGATTATATTTCTTTATCTAACTGTTTGTACTACCTGTAGTCAGTTCTTTGTAAAGTTTTAACAAAATGTACCAATGTACCAAAGCCAGAATTATTTAACAACTTTTTTTAGTTATTTGTCTTGACATTAAATATATATAGAATTTATTTTAGTTATGAACTATTAATAGTATCATATATATCGTGCCTAAAGTGGTACACATTAAAATGCACCTAATCCTAGTCGACATATGACTTTTTGTTAGTTTTTTGTGTTTATCTAACTTATATATTGGCAATTAATATAGACATTAATATTTAATAATTTAGGAGATAAAAGTCTATGAAATATGCAAATATGTTTTGTGTTATAAATTATTAAATAATATAATATAAATAATATAGTATTAGAAAATATTATACAATTTATAAACTTCTTTAAATGCTTTTACACTTTAAAAATTGAACGCTCACTTCTAGTGGTTGCTGTTAGTGCACTCTCATTGTTGTCTGACAATCACGCACAAAAAAGATAAATATATATATATATATATATATATATATATATATATATATATATATATATATATATATATATATATATATATATATATATATTTATACAGATATACAGTCCATACAATTTACATTTCAATTATGCACGTCTGTATGTCAATGGAAATCTGTAGCAAAAAACTAATATACCCCATTTTAAGTAGCTGATGTACAGGGCATACGATCACGCTGTGGCGCTGAATCAAATGGCGGTGCATCTTACCTGCTGCTAAGGTAAACCTTAAAAGTTGTTGCTCCTTTGCACGAGGATTTTCGCTGCAATCCAAAAAAATATTTTGTTATATATAAATTAGATATAAGTGAAAAATATTGCTAAACAAAATTTTTTTGTAGCTAACCTGAGGATGAAGCCCAGCTGGGCGCAGGAAAAGCACTAACTGTTGTTGTTGTTGTACTTGTTAGTGATGGACTGTTGATGAGGTCACGAGCGTGTTTGGTGTTTTTGTGTGTGTTTCTTCTCTTTTCTTTCGGTAAACCACTTGAGGATTCAAATGGTCTGCTAAGGAGGAGCAGATGCAAATGTCTAAGCGACAGCTTCGACAGCCGTCGGTAGCCAACGCCACATGCGGGCGGGCGGGCTGACAGAGACGTGCACGAGAGCCCAGCCAGGCGCACACTTATATATGCGTATATATATATAAATATATGTATATATATATGTATATATGTATATCTTTATATATAATATATTTATATATATATATGTATAGATATATGTATGTGCCAATGTCCAGGTAAATGTGTTTGCAGTTCGCCTTGTCAACTGGCACTAATGTTTAAGTACTTGCACGATTGAGCTGTTCCGTTATATTTGTGTAGTTTATTTAATTTATCTATTTTTCTCTTTTCTCAACTTTTTTTGGCAGCAAGTTTTTTGGCGAAACAAGCAGCAGCAACAGCAACTGCAGCGACAGCGACATCAGCAGCAGCAGCAGCAGCGATTTCGTTGTGTTTGTAAACATGCAATGTGTGGCACATTGATTGTTGTTTGCGCTGCGCGCATGCAACAGTTGCAACAGTTCTTTTTCCTTCTTTATTTGCTTTACTTTTGGCTGGACGTAGCCAAGAAGACTTGGTAAAACGATTTTTTGTTTTGTGGATTTTTAACAGAGCCCAAATCCAAATGGCAGCGTCACAGCAAATTGTTCACCTATTTTACGATCACACTAAATTTTGCCCCGAAATATACCGAAATGGGCATTTTCATGCAGCAAAACGGTCACTCTTATATGTTTTGGTATTTTTACTGTCATATTCATTTAATATTTTAAATGAATGATCGTGTAGTATTTTTTTTTGAAATTCCTATTGAAGGTTGTTACGATTGTGCCTTACATTAATTGAGGCATATGGTAATTAAAAATTTTATTATTATCAAATATCATTAACATTGCTGTGATTAAATCACATAAACTTAATCGAAATGAGTTATTGCCAAATTATATGTCGTACACAGAAATCGAATATAATTTCGATAATATATTAAGCAGCTCTAATAGTACTAACAATGCAAAGTATTCGCACATTATTGTATTTTGTAGTTTAAGAATTTGTTCACACTGTTACTTCGATCGGTAACACAATTAATTTAAATTAAAGGCGCCAAATATTCTCTTCAAATAGAAAGGATTATATCATGTATAAAACCAATGCAACTTTGGATTTTATATACGTATATACATTTTTACATTACATATTTATATTAAAATTTGTAGGGAAGACGGTAGATTTTTCAATACATTAAATTTATTGAAAATAGGTATATGTTATATAAAAATACTTTAATTTTAGAAATGTATGTGCCATATACATATAAATAAGACCACTTAAATTTGTTATTATGTGTTGGTATCCAGGTGCCGACATGCAAAATACTTAAGTTGTGACGTCAGCGAAAGGCTAGCACATTACTTATTGCAATATTCTAGACAGAATATGCGTAGCATGAGTTGTGTCTGTGTGTGTGTGTGTGTAGACCCGTTTGTGTGTCGTCTGCATAGCAGCACAGTGTAGCAAGCGTCTTTTAACATTGTTGCTGATTACTCAGACTCGTGTAACGTTCGGCTGTCGTCGGCGTCACAAAACCTGATTCGCGTTGTGTGTGGGGTGCAGTGGGTTAACACTGTCACACACACACACACACAAAATCAATGTATGCCAGCAAAGGGCTGTCCAGCCGATCGGCAGCGCGCAAAAAGAGAGAGAGAGCATGTAGTAGAGAGCGATGTTGGTATTTGTTTTGGTATTTAGTGCTAGAAAACGACAAAAAAATAACAAGCAGCAATTATTGTGCAGTTAACCGTTATACAGCAGGCAGCGACTGCGACAGCGACCGCAGTAATCAGAGTCAGAGTCAGAGTCAGTGTCAGTTGTGCCCGTCAGTCGTTAGACGCGTCTCGTTAGTCGTGGACATAGCAATCGCAGCGCTTGGCAGTCATTCATAAATCAAAAATAAAAGTATATATATAAATCCGATTTGTTAACTAGCTGGTATAAAACGCGCGCAGCTCTCATATATATGTAAATATAGTATATACATATATATATGTGCACATGTATCTATAGCATATAGCGTAAATCTATGCATATTTTTTGTCTTGTTTTTTAGTGATAATTCTAAAGACAAGATCGCTTGGGAGATCTTTTCGAGTGTTGTTTATGTACATTGTGTGTATATATATATTTATATATATACTTATATATATATGAATATCTATATATTTATTTGAAATAGTTTTCTATTTATTAAAGTTCAAGTTAAATTGTTAACAACAACAACAATATGGTCGAGACCGTCGTCACCGTCGAGCGCACAACAACAACAACTGGCCCACCTGGCGGCAATCCCTCAGCCAGTAACAATGGCAACTTCTGGAGCGCCATTCGCTTGAATCTCGACTATTTTAAAACGGCACCGGGCCTCATCAAGATAGTCCAATTGGTAAGTACATTGATATGGCTTTATGTATATATACATATAGATATTTATATATGTATACCTGCACACCTATATATAGGGTCTATATTACATCAAATGGCACTTAAGCTCACCGACAACCTCCTTCCCCTGCCCCCTGCCCCCTGCCCAATGCCGTTCACTCTCTCTTTTTCTCTTTCTCTCTCCCCATACCCTTTCTTCTACAACTGTCTCAAATAACTAATTAGAACAACCCGATTGCAGTTCAGCTTGGCAGACTGCTTAATACTCTCTTACGATATTTCCTAATTAATTTTTTCAATATATATCAAAGACGATAGCTTCACTAGATCTAAGCTCTAGCTCGATCCGCCCAGCCCTTGTAAAGGGGCAACTGTTTTATCGCAAACTGATATACTCTCTTTCCAATTGATGAGCCGAAAGTAGGCAAAGCACATGGAAACAACGAATGTGATACGACATTGCGTATACGCCGCATTGCCCGTCAACCCCTACGATCCGCGCTCACCTCCTCAGTTCGTGCCACCTACAGAGCTTATCTGTGTAAATTGAACTTTTATCTATAGATTTCTCAATGCCTTCTGTCAATTAATGCATATTTCATGCCAGCTGGCCGCCATCTTTTCCCCCGTAATACCCTGTATATGTTGTTTGCGGCATTCCATTATATGTTTAATTCCACATATACAAGAGATAGATACCGTTAAATTGCTCCATTTTATGGGATTTCTGCTCGGTAATAAAGCAATAGAAATTATTTGCCGAAATAAAATTGCTTCGTTATGCGATTATCGATCTAGTGACATTGATTTAAAGTAAAAATTGGTCAAACTATAGATTATCACTCAAAGTCTATATACGTCCAGTATTACTTATGATAATCAAAATTGTATTGTTGGGCATTTTGATAAGTATTGATAAGAAATCTTATCGATCATTCCTTTCGATAAATATTACAAATTGTATTGACATTTAGTAGAAGAACAGGGTATCGTGCCATCGTGCAAGCTTTTCTATGTATCAGCTATCTATAGCTTTGTGTTGGAGTGTGAATGTATGTGTGTGTGTGTGTGTGCGTTAGTATGTCAGGATCTCATTAGACGGATAAGATAGGCACGTCAAAAGGGCATCATGTGAGCAAGGCATGTGGTCGAAAATTCGATTCCAATACGACATATATATGTTTATGTATAAACATATATATATATATATATATATATATATATATATATATATATATATCAGCTAATGACTTTTAAATCGAATATGTAATTTATAGAAACAAAAAAGAATAAAAAGTAGTTAAATTCGTACAGCTGTTCAGTTTCACAGCAACTTTATATAGAATTTATGTATTTATACATAGAGTATATACATGCACATATATATATGTATATATATATGTATATATATATGTGTTTATATGTGTTGTATATATATGTAGATATATGTAAAGCCAATTGCGGGCGCGTGGGAAGCCGTCACCAGTTAGCCATGCGAATGCCAACAACCCACAAGAACCGCAATGAAAACATGAACTGAATTAACTGCAACCATATATATAAATATATATATATATATATATATATATATATATATCTGTAGACACATATATACTACTATCTGCACACACTATATACGTATATGCACTGTACATAATTTGTGCTTTAAAGAATGAAATATTTATTAGATTTGCAAATATTACTAGAATATATATTTTAAAAAAATTATGAAAATATAAAAAATTATTAAATTAGGTTTACAAAAATAGTGATTTAACAAAAACCGCGCTGAGTTTCGAACCAGCAACTGCTCGCTTAACAGGCGCGCGCCTTGCCATTAAGCCAAGCCGTGCTAGGAAAACGAAGCGAATGAAAGGAACGAAAGGAATGAAACGAAATAAATTGCATTTAAATTGAAAAATATTTTCAATTTATAATGAAGCCTGAACAAAAAACCGAAAAATATTAAACAGACAAACAATATTACAATATTTCCTAATTTTTTTACTGTGCATATGTCGGCATCCGCCCACAGGTGGCCGCCAACACGCGACCACAACAAGTACAGCAGCAGTGTGACACACACTCATACACACACACACACACACATAGACATACGTAGCTCTAAGTAAAAAAAAAAAAACGTGGTGAAAGCTAGATCAGGCAGTGCTGGTTTTTTTGCGGCAAGCTTCACTGTCAATGCTGCACACACCCACACACACACATCCACGCGCGCCCATTCACAAACAGTTAGACACACGTGCATTTTACCGTTAACAAGGACACATTCACATTAATAATGAACGCTTTTCCAATTATTAGCCTCAAATTGAGGCGAAAAAAATCAATAAACAGGCATATTTCGAGACACACAAATTCGAGGCGCTTATATCATTATCCAAAACACATTAGGGGTCTCCGTTAACCCCTCACCTCCGACTGCATTTTTACATATCAAATATTCACAGGCTAATTGCGCTTGTCACTCTACGCGATTCTCATGTTAGCCAATAATAACTGTGCCCAATTTTCTATTCCTTTAACTGAAAATAGTTGTTGTCGTTGTTGTTGTTGTTGTTTTGGTTACAAAGAACAGTTAAATGCGGCGCATTGAATGCACTTTCAGCTCCAATCTTATCGACTTTCGTTTCTTTTCGACAACTGATAAAGTAGCTTAAGCATAGATAGGGTCAATTAAGCGAACATGGCCTATAAAAATGCGCCGATATATGATTTATATATAATTATATATATGTGTATATGGTATGGTATGGTGTATGAATTAGTTAAATGAATTAAATTTAGGCAGTCTCAATTATGATAAATGACGATACACGAGGTCACTTTCAAGAGTAACGCGAATTTCGTATTTTTCTCCTTAAAAAACTATATTTCAATTCTATCTTTTCCCCTAAGTAATCCGCCTAACTTATGCCAAGGGCATATGCGAGAGACATGAGAGCAATACGTGAGAGCGGTACTTTCTGAACACACCTCGTTTGAGAAATTTCGTTTAATTGAAAGGAACTAGTTTGCGAAGCGGAAAGTTCAAGGAACTAGTTGCAAATATTTTGGTTATCTTTGACAATCTAGCAAATTCCAGCAATGGAGTAAAGAACATTTATAATAATAACTCAAATATATGTATATATACTTTATAGGCTAGATTAATACTTGGCTAATAATCCTGAATAGCCCTGTTTCATATGACTCATTGGCCACGTTACTCATACGCACCGATAACAGGCCGATAATGGGTATTGTTAAAGTGAACAAAACGTTGTCTAGAGATAACACTGAAATCCCCCGAACATACACCGCTATCTCGCTCTCTCTCTCTCTTTAACTCTCGCGCTGTATATGGCCAGCTGGCCAACAGTTCGTCCTTTATTGGCTTTATTACTCATACGATCAGTATGGCTCACTTAACGCTTAAGTTGCCTTAGTTGCTTTAGTTGCTTTAGTGGGTATTCTATTTATGGGCATCTTATCGACCATCAAACAACAATAAACAGAACGATAGACCAACATACCAGCTGGCCGCCATATCAGCGGACTATGGCTATAAGGGCGATAAGATTGCACGACATCAGTTCCAGTTCCAGTTCCAGTCAACCAAAAGCAAACGGAAACTCAGGCGGTTTTTTGCTTTTTCTAATAATGCTGGTCAAACATTTGTGCAGCATGTTGACAAACCTGTTGTTATTGTCGTATCGTGTACACACACACACACACACACACACACACACACACACACACACAGCACACATACACACACACACGAACACATGCACAGCTATTTATGTCGTGCCAGGGTCGTTTGTAAGCATAAGCTACACATACATACATACACACATGCATGTATAGATGTGTGTGTGATTTGGACCAATCTACATATATGCAAATTGCGGTTGGGCACGATAAGAACCGAAATATTGTGCGCACGATTTATTTGACTATTTCAAAAATATTTTAATAGCCATTACGTAAGATCGGCCATATGCCCGTACATATAAAGCACCGCTATATTTGCCAGCCTATTACATTGTTAAAAATTTTAGTAGCGGCAAATATGTCACACATTCTGTGTTGCTTTAGGAATTCCTTGATCCGATTTCAATTGAAGAAGAGACAAAAATATGCATATGTAATTTATAGGTTATGTACAGAATGTTGACTAAGTGCTAACGCGCAAGTGAGCTCATCTTAATGTACGAATTGACACTGTCATAAACGCAAATTACGCTTTTGCTTTTATTTGTTTTTTAACCCAAGCACACATTTTGGTCTGTTTCGTTTTGTTTACATGCTGACGTCATAAGCCTGCATTAGAAGACGTTGAGTGAGCGCAGCAAATGTAACCGTTATCTTTACGGTGAGTGTATATTTGTGTGACCATTGAGCCACAAAGGCAAAAAGCCGCCAAAGCGCATCCTTATTTTCGAAATATGACCATGCGTAGTAAATCGTTATCGATATTCATTAATATATACATTTGTACATTTAACCAAATGGCGATACAGTTACATAGCTTTTGCTGTCATGCGCCATCGATCAAGCGGTTTTCATGCTTCACAGGGCAAATAAAGCATTTGATTATTTACCAAGCAGACGTATCAAAACGGAATATGATTCTAAATCTGAATTTGGGCCAGTGTCTGGGCTATTGAAGCGTTAAGTTCTAACATAAATACATTCCCATAGCTAAATATATGTATAAATATACATAGATAAGTATGTATATGGCGCACTGTGATATATATTTAAAGAAAATACATAATTGCCTACATATATGAGTTTTATTTTTATTTTTGAAACGTGATGACGCAAATTTTTCTGGCTTGCTTTTGCGCAGAGTTGCCAGCATATACTAAAAAATATAAAACCGAATGTTTGTGGTCAAGTGCACGCTGCAGGGCAGCTTGCAGTTCAATCAACTTTTGGGCGACAGGCGGCGCTTTTACTTCACGCTCGCGAATATTATGCGCTCGTAACAGTGTGTGTATGTGTGTAGCGGCGCATAAGAAAACCAAAACACAAACAATAACATAAACAAGAACCAGTTGACTTCAGTCGCGGTTGTTGTTGATGTTACTAGCAACAGGTCGCCTTTGGCTTTGGCAATGTCTGCAACTTTCAGCTTTCACTTTTCGTCTGCCTTTTGTTTTAGCCAACAATAACAACAACACAGAAAGCTGCGTGTGCACACCTGTGTGCGCGAACGCCGCCTAATGCTTATTGCTATTTAATTGCAAGCAAAAACTCAACAAATCACAAACCCAAATGGGCATGTCATCGAAATCAGTGTCATCGGCGCCCACACACGCACACACACAGACACATGAGCTGAGCGTCAAAGTGCAGCGCTGACATATTTATACGCAGTTCACGACTGGCTTTAAGTATATTGGTCCGATTAAATGTCTAAAAGCACAGACTCATAACTTGAAATATGTGCATATGTTAAAGTATATGTATTATAGCTCCTAGTAGGCTGACTACTAGTTACACTATATTTTATTAAAATTATTGAAATTATTATTTTAAACAAGTTTACTCCTATATACAGAGCATTGGGAGGTCGGATAAAACGTTTCTTTCTTTACAGGTTCTCAGCTCAGCTCGATTTAGTTATTTAGTATTTATGTATGGCAATTAACTGGTTGCCATTGTTCAATTGCTTAAGGTGACATCATGTCAAAAAAAAAACATTTAATGTCAATTGAGGAATTTGCTTTGATGTTATATTTATGAATGACTGGAATTTGTTCTTTTTCATTACAGATATTGGGCATCATTTGCATGGCATGCGCCTCGCCCGCACAGGCGGCAGCCACGAGCTTCTTTCTATTTGCTGTTGTCCTCTCTTTCATAATTACCTTCTTGCTGATTGCAGCATATTTCCTGGGCATACGCGAGGCGCTCAACGTGGCCGTTAATTGGATATTTTCAGTGAGTTTTACCATTGGTCACACTTTAACTTTATCACTTACTCGCCCTATCTCTTTCTCTCCCTCCCATTCTTCCTGCAGGAACTGCTGACAACTGCTGTGTTGACGTTGCTCTACTTTATTGCATTTATTGTGCAGCTAGCCAGATGGTCCGAAACGTATGTCCCCGGACGTGCTGCAAATGTAACGGCTGGCGTTTTTGGCCTATTCAACTTCTTGGCTTATGCGGCGGGCACATATTTCTTATTCCTGGCGCACAGATCGGGAGCCACGCATTAAAAGTGTTTAAGCAGCAAAGCCGAACAGCGATCTGTTCTGTTTGATTCGATAACCGATAAGCGGAACAAATTTTTTTAGTCATGCGCACCCAAAAAAAAAGGAAAAAAACAAACAAATAGCAAGCAGCGCACCCACCACAAAAGCCAACATAGCGTAGTTTAAGGTTTAAGTGCAATTTGTTTGGAGAGTTTTTAAATAATTTTTTATTTTTTTTGTTATATTCCATTTTAGTTTTTTTTTTGATCATTTAAATCTAACGGCAGTAACGAATGAACGCTCAACTACAAGTTCGCTCAGCTTGGTTCATATGCAGACTCAGTTCGGTTTATGTTCAGGCTCAGCTCAGCGCTTGACTCGGCCCGCGCGACTTGATTTGTTTTTAATGTTAGTATAATGCTTACTTTAACTTTAACGCCTGCTAACATTTAAGATCAACACATACAAGGCAACAACAAACAAATACAACAAATAAGTTCAATAAATTATTCGTATTTTGTAACTGTAAAATAAATGTTATTTAATTCACCACTGGTTGTGCACTTGACTATTCTGGCAGAGTGGCAAACCTGACTACATTTTGTACTCGCCTACACGCCGTAGGTTGTGAACGTGACTAACGTAGCTGATGTACATATGGAAATACATGTGTGCAGTAAATGTGATGGTTGGCAACTTAATACAGCTTTTATCTGGTTGGCAAATTGACTAATGCAGCCCATGCATATAATCCATTCATCAATGTACCTCTTAATTAGTTGAATGATGTTCGCATACGCGACATGACTTATTTTGCACACAATAGTACCCTCTTGTTCTCTGATTGGCAACTTGACTAAATAAAAAAGTTCACAATGAAATCAAATGAAGTTCGGTATATTTTTCGGTTTTGGATGTATTTCTACTTTCAATTTTGTCGATTCATTTTTGTTTTTTAATAGTTACACAAAAAATATATTTGTATATACATTTGTATATATGTATATAATTAGTCACGATTCAGTTAAGTCTTCGATGTTATTTTTTTAAATAAATTTTGCAAATATTTTGCTTTTCTTATTTCTGGGTTTATTTGAGTTCCTTTCGTTCTTGTGCAGTTTCTGTTGTGACCTTTTTTTTTTGTGGTTTTGTTTGGCTGGATTGAGTGGGAGGCGGAAGCATGGAGAGGCGAAGAAAAGAAAACGTCTACACATACTTCTTGAACTCATCGTAAATGGCCAAGACGAGAGCTCCACCAGTACCGCGAATAATATTCGAGAACGCACCCTTAAAGAAGGCAGGTACGCCCTCTTGCTTGGCAATCACCAGCCAACAATGTGCTGTATTTTTGTAGATCATTTCTGATTTCTTAAGACCCGACTGCATCATCATGCGACGGCGCACCGTATCAAACGGATACGATGCAATGCCGGCAATGGTGGTCACTACTTGAGCAATGCCCCAGCTAACGTAGAATGGGGTTTCCTTCGGATTTGGGAGATGGTCGCGACACGTGTCGTAGAATCCAAAGTAAGCAGCACGATAAATAATGATGCCCTGTACGGAAACAATGAAGCCACGATATAACCCAATCAATCCATCCGATTTCACCACCTTCTTCAAACAATCGATCAAACCATTAAATTCGCGATCGCCACCCTTGCCAACATCGGCAGCCAATCTGCAAAACGTGAAATAACGCGTCTTGGTGAATTTTAGCACAAAGTTAATCGTGTCAAGTGGCAAGGCCACAGCAACGAGTCAAAGAAAAACAATTTTACTATATTTGGCAACGCCACATATGAACAATGGTATTATGATTTGTCGCACACAACTGAATGCAAATCGTCGATCTACAACTTACCGCGTACGTGCAAAATCCAATGGATAAACAAAGCACAAGGAAGTCGCACCGGCAGCCCCGCCAGATGCTAAATTTCCCATAAAATGACGCCAAAATTGTTTCTTTTTATCAATACCTCCCAGAAATACCTGAATAATTAAAAATACAAGATTTTTTTTAGGTACACATGTAAGCAACGAAATACCGAAATGGATGTTTCAGACATAAATAGCGCTGCAACTATTCCGACACTCACCGTCTTATAGACATCCTTAAAAGCAAAGTTAAGCGCCTGTGTTGGAAAATAACGTATCACATTGGCTAAATTGCCGCGCCATAGCGACGAAAAGCCCTGCTCACGTGGAATGCGCACAAAACAATCAATGATCCCCTTATAACGCTGATCCGATGCTATTTGTTTCGATACCTCCTGCACTTGGAGAATCAACTTGACGCGTTCGATAGGTGCCACAGCGGTTTTGGCTATGGCAGCCGATACGCCACCCATCATAAAATCGATGAGGAAGGATTTTAAATCACCTCCTGGTTTCATGCCACCGCCTTCGTCGCCCATTTTGTTGAATTTGGTTTTTTGTGCAGTTTCTTTTTGTTTTCACGCTTGTGTCCGGCTCTATGTCTGCTAAATTTTTTTTAATGGTTTTAAAGTCCAAAGAAAATTAAAAATTAAAATATATTTTTTTTTCAATTTTTTTCCGAAATATTTGGGTCTAGAATAAAACCAGCTCCGTACAAAATGGGCTAATTTTGATATTATGTAAAAAAAAAGGCCACGACGTTAACTTTTCAAGACTACTTGGGCAAATAAAAAAAGACCTACTTGGATATGTTAAAATAACGAAATCAGACAAAGCAAGTGTTTCATTTTTGTTTCAATCAATAATTACACCACGGTGTGGGTTTCGCAGTCTGATGAATTAATTGCCCAAGGAATTTTTTTTCAATTCAACAATTTCCCTTCCTCAAGAAATCACTCCACCACAATTATGGCGGTCTCTCGATTGTTGAGAAGTTAGAGTCGAAAAGGAATTGGCTTCCTCTGACAAGCTTTACGCTACATGAGGGAAAGTGATCGATGGAAATAAAACAAAGTTGGTCTACTATTTTTATCAATTTTTATATTTTTAACCAACTCGCAAGTTGATTTTTTGTTGGTTTGTTGTTACTGCAGAGGCTTAAGAAATGGTTCTTAATATTTCTTTTCATTTTGCGCACTCTATATATACGATCAAAACATTCTCGATCGGCAAAAGGGGGAGTTTGGGGGGACTGTTTCGTTGAGAACTGAGACAGAGATACAGACGCACCACCTGTGCCCTGCCACAATCACCTGTCGAACTTAACAAGAATGCTACTAGCTTATAACTTAAATATATGTCTAGAATGTTCGTCTGATATTGTTGTTGTTTTGTCTCTTGTGTGTGTGTTTGTGGCTAAGAGATTTGGTTTGTCCTTTCCGCTCCAAATATCCTGATTCCGATTCCTTTTGCTTTTCTTACTGCTCTTTTTGTTGTTATCTGGCCATCAAATGTTGTTTGTTTGCTATTTATGCAAGTGCAATTAAATTATATTCCAGTTATTATATATAATATAATTTTATAATTATATTGGATTATTGCAGATGTTTTGCGCTGTTGTTAAATTTTTCTTTATATAATATAATTAGCTGGTAGTGGTAGTTGTTGTTTGTTTTTGTTTTGTTGTTTGTTTTTGAATAATTTAATAATTAAATTTACAAGAACTTCTTGATCTCATCGTACAACACAAGCACGAAAGCACCGCCAGTGCCTCTGAGAACGTTGGAGAAAGCGCCCTTGAAGAAGGCACCGCTACCTTCCTGCTTGGCAATGGTGGCCCAGCAGTGCAATGTGTTCTTATAGATGATCTCGGTGGACTTGCGACCAGACTGCATCATCATGCGACGACGAACAGTATCGAATGGATAGGACACAATGCCAGCAACAGTTGTAACAACCTGAGCGATGGCCCAGCTAATGTAAATGGGTGTGTTCTTAGGATCGGGCAACATGCCACGGGCGGTATCGTAGAAGCCAAAGTATGCAGCACGATAGATGATGATGCCCTGGACAGAGACACCGAAGCCGCGATACAAGCCAACAATGCCGTCACTCTTGAAGATCTTAGTCAAGCAGTTGCCCAGACCGGTGAATTCACGAGCGCCACCCTTGCCAGTATCAGCAGCCAAACTAAAAGGGAACAAGTTTTAATAAATATCAAAATATACACTTGTCTGTGTATATATATCGTTATTTACCGAGTACGCGCAAAGTCCAATGGGTAGACAAAGCACAAAGAGGTAGCACCAGCGGCACCACCGGAGGCCAAGTTGCCCATGAAGTAACGCCAGAACTGGGTGTTCTTGTCAACACCACCCAAGAAGACCTACGAAGAGGGAGATGAAATGAAAAAGAAAAACATAATTATTATAGTGATCATATATCGACATGTATGTTTTTATGCGTGCTTACCTGCTTGTACTTGTCCTTGAAGGCAAAGTTCAGAGCCTGAGTTGGGAAATACCTAATAACGTTGGCCATGTTACCGCGCCAGTATGAAGCAAAACCTTGTTCCTTTGGAATGCGGATAAAGCAGTCAACCATACCCTTGTATTGCTGATCGGGGCTGATTTGTTTCGAGATGTGCTGAACCTGCAGAAGCAGTTTCACACGCTCGATGGGTGCGACGGCAGTCTTTGAGACAGCTGCGGAGATACCTCCGGCAGCGAAGTCCTTGACGAATCCAACAGCATCAAAATCCTTGCCCATTTTGCTATAAACAACAACGCAGTTTCCAAAATTTTACAATAAGTTCAACTTCTCTTCCATATCAACATCATGATCTTCATTCTTTTTCTTCTTCTATTTCAGTCAGTCATTTGTGAGGTTAGGTTTATGATTATGATAGTTGCGTTTTCTTATGATCATTTTATATGAAGCACATTTCACTTTTTACACTATTGTTATATATACAACCAAATTCGATAAACACCACAACCAAATGAAAATATGATTAAAACAGGAATAGGTGAAAACAAAGCGTTACAAAAACGATAACGTTTAGCGCCTAACTTAACATGTAATCGATACGGATCGTTAACCAATCAATCGTTGCCAACTGTAAAGCATCGAGTAGCTTATCGATGAGTAACTCAGAGATCGATTACATGCCAGTTAAGGCCGCTTTGCACGGTTTTTTTTGTATATGCGAGGATGCAACGAAAATTAAATGTGTGTTAAATGAATATGTAATTAAAACTAGATTAAAATTGTTAGGCATGCATAAATGATTAAGTCAAAAACAAAATATAAATGTTATTAAAAATAAAGCTAACAGCAGTAGACATTTATCTAAGCATTCGACACAAGAATATATATATATATATATATATATATATATTTGTGTGTCTGTTAATTATATACAAAACATACAAATGTTCGATTGACGCCAGCGTCGTTTTTTGTAGCTGTTGTCAAGAGACTACAATTGCTTTTGTCGCTGTTTGCGTTCGTGCGCTTGTATATATAAGTGGTTTTTTATTTCTGCCTACGAATCAGTTTTTGAATTGAAACCCCCAACTGCCACGTGTTTAAGTGGCTAAACTTTTTGTATATGCAACTGGGAAACTGGATGCACACCATGCTGCGGTTTGTTTGAACCGGTAATAATAAAGAATAACAAACGCTTACTCTCGATTAAGAGTACACAAACTCAAGAAACAACTAAATTTTGGATTTATAAGAGCTGTCAAAACAGTTACGTGGCACTTACACATATTATTGCACATTTTGGCAATGAGCACATGTTTTTGTAAACGTGGGTGTGTGTCTGTGTGTACACATTGCATAATTTATTCGCTTGTATAACACTGTAGATGGCGCTGTCAGTTCTATTGAAATACTAAGAGTAAGCCAATGCGAACTGCTTGGTGTAAAGGGGATGGCTATCTAACATATACATATGTGCAAATGCTCTTCTCGCAACTGACATTGACCAGTGTCAAAGAGAGAATGAGAGAGCTTTCTTTTCATGCTCTTGCATTGTTAAATTTAGATTTCAAGTGTAGAAATAACAGCAGCAGCCAAAAAAAATGTTCATTGTGATTTGTTGTTGTTGCTTCAAGAATGGTGGCATAAAATTAAATTAGCAGCCACCGGCAGGCAGTCAGGCGCCCAGTCTAGGCCACTTTTCATTGACGAAACCCGCTTTTATGTAACCACTTTTCAAGAGAGGAATGCCAGTGTCATTTAAGAGAGAGAGAGAGAGAGAGCGCGTGCAAGAGAATATTATTCTGGGCGATGGTATTATGGCCAGGAGCAAACAACTATAAAAAGCGTTATCTAATCTCTCCAGGGCACTGCTGATTAAGAGCTTTTGCAAAGAGTACGCGCGACCGTGATGTAATAGTATCTTTCTTAAATACTCAACTAAATAGTACAAAATAAATAAATAGATATTGAAAGGCGGAGCTATGAACTCAAAGCACTAGGCAAAGAGGCACGTGTAACTGTTTATCGCTTTGAACTTCGCATGTGAACGAAAAGTGTTGCGGCTGCCACCCCTGGCGATTGCATAACTCTTTTAGCCAAGCACGAGAAAAAAAGTTTAAATATTGTTTAACTAATTAAACTCAAATTGTAAACACAATAAAGCTGGTTCTGATATTATTGCACAATTTTTAATTGTTTTAAGCTTTTGCACACGTTTATGTAACAGTAAAAAAAAAAGATAATAGTTGATTAAATCAATTAATTAAACAAAAAATTAATTCACCAATGCTTGCAAATTATTTATGTTTCAGTTATTGTTATTGTCTTTGATTGAGTCGATTTATATTTAGGTTTATGCATTTGAAATGCATTTAATATGTAATACGTACAATTTGTTTGTGTTTTTTTTATCACAGCACCGAAAAAAAATTAATTTATCTTTATTCCTTGCGAAATCAAAGGTCTGCACCGGACGGCAACTAAATTGCTTGTGAACAGTAGGAATAGCGTAGACAGCGAGCTAGCCTGCGCTGCTTAGCAGCGGTCAGCTGCTGCTGCCTCTGCTAGCTGTGGCAGCGGCAGATTCAAGTTCACGTACTCAGGCGTCGCAGTCGCTGCGCAACAGTTGTGAGAGAGCGAAAGAGTTAGCGTCGCCGTATAACGGTAGGCATATTGAGAGACAGTTGGCAACAGAAACTAGACACATAGACACAGTCACACATACAAAGCTCATGCACGTGTGCGCAAACGCAAATACCAAATGATCGAGAGAGAGAAGGCAAGAGAGATCTTATCTATATGCATATCAATGTCTGTGGTGTATGTCAAGCAGAACAGCGATAGCAATGAATTCAATGCCAATAGCGTTGCATAACACCGTTAGCTAGAGCTGCTAATCAGTTCATACATACACATATAGAGAGCGAAATTATGGGCCAGACTCTGATAGGAAAAGGAAGTGAGTGTAAGACAAATTTAGATACAAAATAAATCTATTGCCAATTAATATTGGCCTACAAACAATGACAAGAAAAATAGAATAATAAAACAATGCAAATTTATTTAATACAATTGTTTTTCATTTACCCCTTTCGAGGTTTGCAGCGCCTTCACAACAGAAAAAAACTGAATGCTTGCCAAAAATGTAAACTTTTACTCAGTTGGCAACGCGCCGACGAAAACAACAGCGGCGGTGGCGTTGACGCCCGCGTCAACAGCGTAGCATGTGACTTATGGAAATTTTGACGCATGTGCCAAACTCTCTTTAGCACTCGCTCTTCGTCGCCTTTAGACTCTCTTAAATGTGAAGTCACAGGCCGATTTCTTTGTAGGCGGAAGGCAACGTAATTGAAATAAATGTGCGTACTGCGATTAGATTAAATACCACTACTTATTCAGCTCTTTTATATAAGCAGCCGGTTTCAAGGTCTTCTAATCGCTAACAAATTACATAAAAAGAAATGTACGCTGGACGCGCACTAATTAATAAGAGCGACAAATTGTGGCAGGATGCCAAAAATGCAGAAGCGAAGTTGTAGTGCGTACTAAAAATCTAATTGCGGCTATTTAAAAATAAGCAAAAAAAAAAAAAAAAATAGATTCAAGTGCAGCTAAATCTGTTAAATGGGTTAAGTACAACATAGAAATTTAGAATTTTTCTCTTCGACGGGCGTTTCCTGACAGCAGACAGTCGTCGCATAAACAATTAGCCGCGATCCGCAACTTATTCATAAAATTTCCACTACTTCAAATGCTGACGCATCAATGAGGGCGACGATTTGTTTATCGTTTGCAAATTCATGCATTAGCAGTAACGAATATGAGAAATCGCCATTGAAAGATGTTTACGTAAATGTTTGTCTCGCAACATTTGCCAGGACGTTTAACTATGCTATCTCTGCCGGGCATCGGGTTAGAAAACATCAAATGCAAAATGGCGCTAAAAAGGCCAAACAAAAGGGCATAAGTAAATACAAAAAAATCACATGCGGCATATTAAAATGACGCGTTTGCTCTGCTGACGTCATAAGGAACAGCAGCATCAGCATCTGCCGCTGCTCTTCATAACCGGTTGTAACTTCTGTGAGCAAGCAGGTAAATGTAGCAGTCTATTTCTTTGAGAGTTCGAAAATCAACAATTAAGCGGTCATTGGTCAACGGTTGGAGAAATGCGCTCTTAGAAATTTTAAGAAACAAGAGATTGCAAAAAAATATACATTGAAACAAACACACACATACACAGGCATTCATAGTCGCCGTGAATATTGCGCGTGTAAATGGCATAGCGTGTGAGTAAGTGAGAGAGCGCGACAAGCACATGGAATTCATATGAATGTTCAACTACATCTGTATGCGTGTGCCGCATTTCTACACTTTTAATACAAAAGAAAAAAATAGTGAAATTTTTGCACATACGGGTAAAAAAAGTGGATATTCAATTAGATTCATTGCAAAAGCAGCTGTTGCAAATTGTGCACAACTGTATACGTGTGCCTGTGCCTGTGCACGAAAGTTTGCTTGTGTGGCACCGTTTTTTTTCTTCTCGGCTTGCTTTCAACTTTTTCTTGCAAAAAATTTTTTTTTAGGTTAGAACCCGTGAGCGTTCTTAACACAATGCAGGTGTGTGTATGTGGGTGCATTGAAAAAGAGGACACAGAGACACGGACGATAGTTTTACCTTGTGACTTATATTAGACGCCGAATCTCTGCAGCCTTAAATTTAACGTTGCTTTCGCTTACAAATTAATTTGTGGTTATGTAAGCCCAATTTATGCAGCGTTTTGTTGCCATTTTTATACAAAAAAAATTATATATTTTTTACAAGCGCCGCAACGTTTGGCTACAATATAGAGTTAGATTCATACACCGGAAAATTAAACCAACACCGACACATTAAAAAAATTTAGCACATTACATAACTTAAATCTAGTGCAAGGTGAACGTAAAGAAAAAAATCAATGGCAAATTTTTAATGAATGCACTGTCCGATTTTCATTTTTGTTCTTCTAGTAGCTCGTAGCAAAAAAGAATTAAGAATTGTATAAAAGAAAACCACAATACCTTCAGTTATTAAACTTCTTACAAAAGCCACAGAATAAAAACTTCTTTTGCAGAATAGAATTTCCCACTTGGCGATGAAACTAGCCGCGTGCTCACTTAACGAACGCAATTCGTGAAGTGTTCGTAAAACGTGAACAGTATGGTAAACTATCGAGCATATATACCGATTATAGAGATAGATATCGATTTTTAATGCGATTAATGCGATATTAGGTGAGAAACTGATTATTGGTTAAAAGATAGTTAATAATTATCTTAATGCAAAAAAAGTATTCAAAAAAATTATTATAAATATAAGTTCTTTCAGTAATAAATTAAAGTGGCTTTCAATGAACATTATAGGCGCATTTAAAAATAATACTCTGTGCCTAGAGTTGAACCGAAAGCACAAATCGATAACGAAATTCAGTGTTGTTTTTTAGCAATCAATAGATTTTTGTCATTGTCAAACACTAAATAGAAAAGTTGGGAAAACGTGCGACTACTTGCTAAGCTCTCTGAATAGAAAATTAATATAAATTTATATCTTTAAATTCAGAAGATGAGTGGTCGTGAGGGCGGTAAAAAGAAGCCACTGAAGGCACCCAAGAAGGAGGGCAAAGATCTCGACGAAGACGATTTGGCATTCAAGCAGAAGCAAAAGGACCAACAGAAGGCGCTCGATGCCGCCAAACAACAGGCAGCCAAAAAGGGACCCCTTGTGGGCGGCGGCATTAAGAAATCGGGCAAGAAATGATGGATAATCGTAACGCATAAACATTTGCTACCTTTTTGTTGGAGAAATTCATTTGTGAACACACACACACAAACATACACGATGTAAATTGCATTTGCAGAAACAAATTCAGTTCTCGTCAAATGTAAATTGACCAAAATTGAATGTTCGAGCAATTTAAACAAATTTCTCTTTTTATATTTACGATTTAACACAAATAGCGCATTAAATACTGTAATAAAAGCAACAATTAATGCCATATTGTTTCCATGTGTATATAGAGACAAGAAAGGGCGGAACAAATAGATATCAAATACATAATTCTTCCAGATAAATTTGTATATTGTCCTATGCGTATGTACATTTTTATCACATATCCAACTCTGGACTAAGGTGTTTTTTTTTGTATATAAATCATTTGGTTTATTTTTGCTCAACATTTTTTCTCTCTTTCTCAAGCATGTGGAAAGCTTGACTGTGTTCCCAGTTGCTGCACTGACTTGGATGCCACTTCGCAGGCAGCTGTAATGTGATCAGCTAGCGTTATGTCCGGGTAACGCGCTAGGCTGTTAGCCAAAGCGCCAATGAATGCATCTCCAGCTCCTGTTGTATCCAAAACCATCTCCGAAGGAACGATTGGAGCAGGCACCAGTTCGTAATCACGAGGCGCTTCTTTCGAGCCATAGACAGCGCCCAATTTACCAAGTGTGATGATTACCGTATTGGCTCCCAGCTCAATGAGACGGGTCACAGCTATATTTGCCTCGCTGTAAGGCAAATAATCCATTAATATATACAGATTCATATATATATTTATTTTATGTATACCTTATAGTATCGATGGTCTTGACGTCTGTCATAAGCGCCGCCTCCGTCTCGTTGACACACAGAATGCTACACAATTTAAGCAATTCCGTTGGCGTCTGCTTCAATGCTGGCGCCGCATTCAATATAGATATACCAGAGAATTGACGCAGTGCCTCCATCGTTGCCTCGATAGGCGTCTCTAGCTGACAGACTAGCACCTTGGCCTTGGCAAAATGGTCCGCTGCAGCTCTCACATCACTAGCATTGAGCAAATTGTTAGCACCCACGACGATTATGATGTTATTCTCACCACCGTCAGAGACTGCAATTTGAGCTATGCCCGTTGTTTGGCCGTCCAGTTGTTGAACATGCTCCACATTCACATTTTCAGCGCGCAACTGACATAGATAGTCACCACCAAAGGTATCCGCTCCCAGTTTGGCAATTAAAGCTGTTTTGGAGCCTTGCCGAGCAGCGGCCACACATTGATTGGCACCCTTGCCCCCGAATCCTGTTTGAAATTTATGGCCATGCAGCGTTTCACCCGCTTTGGGCAAACGAGGAGTATAGCTGAAAAAGTTTAGAGTTTGCTAATAACAATTGTTGCATATCTTTGAATCTATTTACCATATAAAATCTATGATCGCCGAGCCAAAGACGAGCACGTCCAGAGTATCGCTCATTTTACTTAGGGTTTTTTCCGCGCATAAATGTTGTATGTATGTGCTAATCTTAAGAGCCTTGTTTGCCTTTGATAATTGGCAACAATTGAAATTGCAGCAGATGAGTCTTATCAGCAGCAACAGCAACAAATGCCATTATTTGCGCTGGTTTTGTTTTGCCTCCCCCCCAAAATCCCACAGAAACTTTGCGTTGGTCAAGTGTGACGGCGCACGATATTCCAACTATCGATAGTCGCAAATACCGTTTTCAAACAGCTTACAAGTGCTATAATAAAATAAAAATGTGTATGATTATAAGCAGTAGAGTATACCTATAAATAAAGAACACATTTCTCATAAGTATTTCCCAAGTTCGAAAATACTCACAAAAAAAGACCGTTACACATTAATGATTAATTAATGTCCCAAGTTAGGACATATACATCTAATATTATCGCTTACACTATCGATAACTGAAAACATCTTTTCGCACTTGTCGCTACGATTACAAGTGCAACAAGTGTCAACAACCGCTATAAATATATAAAAGCCTGCTTTTTACGAATTTCTTTAATACAAAAATGTCGCTAACAAGAATAACAAATGTCCTAAGACTGGCACCGCGAGTAGCTGGTGAGTGTGACCAGCTGTCAATGTATTGCTTGGGATAATCATTGCATTTGCAATTTAACTTATTAAACCCAGGTCCAACTGACCGGTGCAAAGTCCAAATCTGTGGCAGCTACAATAGTTAGAACAATCTTTTAAAACCTTGCACCATTTTATCTTTATTAGCCATGCAACCACACCGTAATAACAGTAGCGCACAGGCTGCTAACGAGGTGTCCGAACAGTTCAAAACATTGGCCATTAGCACACCGAAACCTTTTGTCTTTCATGTGGAGCTGAATCGACCCAAAAAACTGAATGCCATGAACAGAGATATGTGGCTGTAAGTTCATATATATATATAAAGAAGTATATGTATTACTACAATCCCCCCTCCTCGCTCTGCAGTGAGATCAAAACCTGCTTTGAAACGCTAGCCATCAATCCAGATTGTCGCGCCATTGTACTCTCTGCTGCAGGCAAACATTTCTGTGCCGGCATTGATTTGTCTTCCATGATGAGCATGAGCGAGCAGCTGGCTGACTATGATGACGTAGCACGCAAGGGCGTTATTCTTGATCGCGCCATAAAGTTGTATCAGGATTCGATTAGTGCCGTGGAACTGTGTCCTAAGCCTGTTATTATGGCCGTGCATCAGGCTTGCATTGGCGCTGGCGTTGATTTAATTACCGCCGCGGACATACGATACAGTACACAGGATGCATTTTTCCAGGTGAAGGAGGTAGATATTGGCATGGCCGCCGATGTTGGTTCACTACAACGGCTACCAAAGGCAATTGGCAGCCAATCGTTGGCACGCGAGCTCTGCTTTACGGGTCGCCGATTTGAATCTGCTGAGGCTGAGCGTAGCGGCTTGATCAGTCGCGTATATCCAGACAAGAACTCCCTGCTAGAAGGCGCTATAGCGCTGGCCGCGGACATTGCCAGTAAAAGTCCTATAGCCGTGCAGGCTACCAAGGAAAACATGGTCTATTCGTTAGATCATACCAATCAAGAAGGACTCGACCACATTGTAAGATACCATGCTTCAATTAATATTTTAAAAAAAAACTGCATTAATATTTAAGATATATTTGTATTAATATATATTTTATGCTTTACACGTTATCTTTTCAGCGCGTTATTAACAAATTAAATTTACAATCAGAGGACTTTGCACAAGCTGTAGCTGCCCAGCTTACAAAGGATGAGAAGCCTGTATTTGCCAAACTTTAAGCAGCGAACTCTCTTCATACTTGAACAATAATATATATTCTTTCTATTACTATATATACTCTTTGTACATTGAACACTTGGCTAATGTGACGCATACTTAATATCTGGTTATAACTTACGCCAATATGTATATATACACATATATATACACACACGTATTCATAAGCTGTATACACATGTGCGTAGTACAACTAAAGTATGACTAGGAATTTGGATATAGGCCGTTTCGATTAGCATACTATTTAAACAGATCCTCCAGTGCACGTCGTTCCTTCACACAGCTAGCGGTTAATACCTCCACCTGCCCCTTTTCATTAATTAAGATATCATCCTCGATCCGTATGCCAATGCCACGAAATTCTGCTGGCACATCTGTACGCTTCTCATCAATATAGATTCCCGGCTCGACCGTGAATACCATACCTTGTTGGATGCGTGTGTTGCGCGGCACATGGGGCGTATCGTGAACATCCATGCCCAAATAGTGGGAAACATGATGCGGGCAGAATTTATAGCCCTGCGTGGCTAGCTCCTTGTGGTCAGTCAAGTGCTTGGCAACTAAACCGATTTCCTGTAGATATTTGCCTAGCTTATAACATGCTGATTCGAACAGTTGATCCAAAGTCTCACCACCCGGTTGCATAATTAACTCTACAAATCAAAAACGAAATATGTAGAAAAATTGTGTAAGCGTATGGATATATATATACCGATTATCTCCTTTTGCAGCTGCTCCATCATGTCGTAAAGCGTGCGCTGGGGCTCTGTGAATTGTCCGCTAACCGGCCAGGTTCGTGTTATATCGCTTGTATACCCGCCATACTCACAGCCTGCATCCATTAGCAGTAACTCATGTGGCTGTAGGATCTGTGTATTGTTCACATAGTGTATAACTGTAGCATTTCGGCCAGCTGCCACAACTGGAGGGTACGCCAAGTAGCTGGCGCCGCTCATGCGACATTTAAAGTCGACGGCAGCATAGAGCTGATGCTCCGATTGACCGGGACGCGTCTCAGCCATGACCTCATTAAAAGCATTTGAGGCTATTGAACAGGTGCTGCGCATCAACTCCATTTCGGCAGGTGATTTAATCAATCGCATATTTTCCACGAACGTACAAACGGGCAACAAGTGGGTGCGTTCACTGTTGCACACTTGAAGCAGGGCATCTGTTACACTTGCCTGCTCCGACTGATTTAGATCAAACCACAAATGTGGTTTCAATTGATGAAAACGAGCATTCAACGTCTGATGGAAGCTATCGATGGGTAATGCCTCTTGCACCCCGAATAATTGCACGGCATAGTCGGGACCAGTGCGCGGACCATCCCACAGTTCAGCATGCGGATCCTTAGGGCGCATAAACAATGTTGATTGCACAGTACCAGATTCATCAATAGTGAGCAAAAGCACGGAGTCTGGTTCTAAGCAGCCGGTTAGATAATAAAAGTCCGAATTTTGACGAAATACATAGGGTATCTTGCCGCTCATATACTTTTTGCATGCGGCCCCAATGACCAGCTAAAAGATGTGTGTCGTAAATATGTGAATGTGATTCGACAGCCGGCTTACCATGTGCGCTTTGGAGGCGCGTCCGTTGAATTCGTTCCCAAAACTTTCTGCATACGTTTGTATACCTTCCATAAGGCGTATGCGTCTTGTTTGGAATTCAGACTGTTCCACGCCGGGTACCAATTCGTGTGGCTTTATCAAATGCGGATGCGTCGCGCTTGTGGGTTGGCCCAAGGCACGTAGTCCATTTTTGAGAGCATCAGCCAGACTGCGAACATCCTCTGCAGTGATTTGGGCCTTGCACATTCGAGAAGTTGAGTATGTTGAAAATTTTGGTTGGTTGCCAAGGGCCCGCAGCAGGCAAAAACGTGGCAGGCGTTTTAATGCAATCATAACGTCGATAAGGCAATTCAGCTAGTTCTGTTATATATCTGTACGATGTTATTTTTTGATAATTTTTAATAAATAAATACGTACAAATTTGTAAATCTACGACAACCTAGAACATAGAATATTTGACAAAAACAAAAACATTTGCCGCTTCGCCTTAGAGATGTCAACTGAACAATAGTCGATTATTATCGCGATATATTGCTAAAAATAACAATAATAAGAATCGGAAAAAAGGAAATCGAAGTTAAGTATTACTCGAATTATTATTTTAATTCATTGATAGCTCCTTGTTAAATAATTTGCCAAAAATATATCGATGACAATTTTTGCAAGGATTTCAAAATAAATAATCGATAGACAAATGTACATCTACACTGCCGCATAATTTTGCGTTTGATCTTGAGAAAGTATTATTTTTTTAGAAAATCTTGCAAAAACTAACATATTCGAAATGGCAAATGAAGTAAGTGAGGAGGTTGTAGCTGACCTACCTGTAAGCAGAGGCGCATGTGTATACGTTATCATATATTTGTAGTGCGGTGTGCTACGTTTGCCGGTGGACTGCGAGTCGATACGTTTTAATGATTGGTCCATTAGCTATGAGAAGTCACACATATTGAAGAGCATGTGCCATTTGGGCAGCGATAAGTGCTGCGATAAGGATGATGCCAATCGGTGTGAGCTCTGCCACTATCAGCATACGCTGGAGCTTCCCCATCTGCCCGATATGGTGTTTCATAAAAATAGGCTCGTCCTGCAGCACAAAGATGGCGCAATCATGGAATTCAAGCCCATGGATGCACTTGCTCTGGTCGCCAATGGCAAAGAAGCAGCCGTCGAGGTGGCCTGCGCTCAGGAATGGCGAGAAACGCGGTAACAGCAACTGGACATTTTTTTCTTTTGCCTTTTAACCTTCATTCAAATGCCTTTTGACCTTGCAGCGCCGAACAGAACATGGAACAGAAATACAAACCCTTCGATTGGACATTCACATCCACATATCAGGGCACATTGAATGCACAATTTCGCTCAGAGACCACAGAGCAAACGCTCAACAAAATGAAACTGATGCAGCGTGAGAATATTCTGTTTTATCACGATCTCACACTATACGAGGATGAGCTGCACGATCATGGCATTTCCGTGATGAGTGTGCGCATTGTAAGCTGCCTACAGATAGTACTTAAGCATTGTCAGACAGCCTGTATATTCGAGCGTTGCTTCAGCTGTCAGTCTGTTTATATTGAAGTGTTCCATCTGGCTGTCTGGCAGGCCAATTTTAGTTGTAGATCTCTATATCTATCTATTACTTATATACTCTATATTATTTATCCTTTTATCGTTTGCCAGCGTGTCATGCCCTCCGGTTTCTTTGTGCTGTTACGTCACTTTCTGAGAATCGACGATGTTCTTATACGAATGCATGATACGCGCTTCCACTACGAGATCGAGAATGACTATATACTCAAAGAGTATATACATCGTGAGGCGCCCTGTTCCGAGCTGCAGGTAAACACACACACACACATACACACCTGTATTACTGGCTAATCTATTTTCCCTCTGCAGTCGTCGAATGGTTTCTGGACGAATCCCGATGAAATGCAAAACTTTCTGCCCGTCAAAGCAAAGGAGCTGCACAAATTGTATTTCAAATAGATCGGTTATACTGCTTTACTTTTCCATTTTATTTTTATTTTCTTATCGATGCATCAATACCGCAATAATGCCAATTTTTTAATATTATGTAATATTTAATTTTGGTAATTATATGAATATATATATGTGTATATTTATATATAATTATTGTGCGACAATGAAAGCGCGCCTATAACTAATAATTGATTTAAGCGCATATAGCATACATATACGTATATATATATATATATATATATATATATATATATATATATATATATATATATATATATATATATATATTTATAATATTAATAACAATTTAATTTCATTTGTATTGTGCGCCTTAGGCCAAGTTAAGCGCCGCCCAGCAATGCGGTCAAAGCGCGTTTATAATCGCCCGATGTTTCCGACTGCAAAAAGAGAGAAATTAGCTAATGTTATGAATCTGAATAAATCGAACTATATATGTATATATATGGGCATATCCAGGCGAAATTTTATCTAAACTTAAATAGAATTTGTTTCAATTGTAAAAAATTGCTTTGATTATAGTTAAAATTATAAATAAAATTGATTTTAGTGTATGGTAGAAGAGGCTAACATTATATACATATTCTTGATCAGTATAAACAATCACTTAACGCTCAACAAACTTTTTGTTCGTCTATCTCATTGCCAGTTGTAAGGCTTTGCTCATAAGAGTTTTTATATCTAAAACGAAGTACTCTCTCCGATTTATACTGATGACCATAACAAAGTGTTTGTTTTTAAAGATATCCAAAACAAAAAAAGATGAACTTCTATATGCATTATATAAAGTCAGATATATGCATGCCGAAGTATTGTATAGATATATGATCTAGGTCGATATTGCTGCATGCTATAATTCTTTATAGCATGTCTAAAATCAGAAACTCATAGCTTTAAGGTTTTTTGTTTTCAAATGTATCTCAGAGCTCTTGAATATCGATACTTAGTCGAACGACTATATCATATAGATAAATAATCAGTTGAAGATAGAAATTTTACTGTTTAGCAAATACAAAATCGTATTGAAGCTTTGTAGGAAACATTATTGGAGAAATTAATTTATATACTTTACCCTAAATCGTGCTACTATATATGATATAATTAACTGTTGGAGTAGCCTTTTGAGTGTTATATAAACTGAGTGTTATATAAACCTATTTCTGATTTCTTAACTTATAGTAAACTAGAGCTGGATTCGAATCTCTTTGTTAGGGCCACTAAAGCTCAGACCTAGAAAATTGATCAAGCACTTAAAAGCTACCAACCCATGTACACTAAAATATCACAACTTAAGTGTTAAACAAAATATTAAGCCATAGAAAAAAATTTAGAAAAATTAAAAAAAAATTTTTTTTAAATTTTGTGAAATGTTTTGTTTTGTTTTGCTGGAATTGCCCATATAAATAGTTCGCTAATTGATAATACCATACACCAAGCAGATATATATATATATATATATATATATATATATATATATATATATATATATATATATATATATATAATTTCGAGGTTGGTCGGAACAGTTGACGAATTTGATCGATTTTAGATTATATTAGAGTGCAAATTTGTCAGACCAACTTCAAATATATATGTATATATATATACCAGGCAACCAATACTTACATCCTAGCACCAAGGACAAGTACAACAAGAACAACAACATGAACAATAAGGAAATGTGTAAGACGGGAATACGAAAAGCAAAAGTGGAAAATGCAATACATTAATAACTATCATTTTAAAATATATATATATATATACATATATATAATATATATATATATAAACCTACCTCAATGGCGCTGTGCAGCGTGCGATTGTAGATGCGTTCGAACTCCTGCTTAATGGTGGCTAGATCGATCTCTGAACGGCTGACAATGATGCGTATTAGTGTGTCATCATCTGTGCCAGCTCCATCCATTGCCTTGTACAAGCGATTGGCAAAGAAAGCTGCCGGTGATTGGACGCACTCCACTGCAAGATGATGCAAAATTAACAGTCAAAGCTTAGAGAAAGAGAAAGCGAGAGTGGGAATGGGTCAGAAACAAACCTATGGCCATCATGGCTTCATGCAGCTCATCGGCCATCTCGTGCTTGATGGCCTGCTCGATGGTCTGACCCGTTAGCTCCTTGTATTCCTCGAAGACCAAACGCAATTGGGGGAAGCTGGCATGGGACATGATGCGATTAAAGACCTCCTCATCGGTGCCCAGTTTGGCCTCGCCGGCAGCAAAGAGTTGTGAGGCCTGGTCCTTAGCCAGGGCAGGGTCAACTGGTGTATTCAACGGGTCACGCACACCGGTCACAATCAATGTGAGCAGTCGTCGAAAGAAACCCGACGTTTCGCTGCACATTTGCTCGGCTAACGGGCGGCCCCATTGCTCCTCGTAGCTGGCAACAATTTGTTGCATTTCCTCGTTCGTTTTGGTGCACAGAATTTCGACAAGCGTCGCCTCCTCGGTGCCCATGCCAGCCATTGCCGAGTGCAGTTGCTGGCAGAGGTACTCAACCGGCGGCATCATCAGTGCCACAATTACATTTTCAAATTTACCGCCCAGTTCACCTTTCAGATCGTCAATCAGATCTCTTTCGAATTCCGTTGCATAGGCGGCGCTAATCAGCTGTCGCTGTGCGTTGTTACGTGTGGTCAGGATGTCGATAATTTGCTGCTCGTCTGTGCCGAGGCCACGCATAGCGCCGCGCAGTTCCTGACTGTCGCTGGCCGCATTGAATGGGCTGTGTGCCGTAACACAGGGCTCCGCCTACACGATGAGTCAGCAGTTTGTTTTTAGACCCAAGAAA
This sequence comes from Drosophila eohydei, assembly GCA_035045825.1. Taxonomy (NCBI): domain Eukaryota; kingdom Metazoa; phylum Arthropoda; class Insecta; order Diptera; family Drosophilidae; genus Drosophila; species Drosophila eohydei. The sequence continues at coordinate 835,073 of JAWNOT010000120.1, forward strand.
AAACTATGAGAATCGATTCAATTGCAAACAGAATGTACTCACTTTGTAGTCCATTTGCAATTTGGTTGTTTTTGCAGTGCTTGTTGGATTTGGTGCGGTTTTTCTGTTTTGCTTTTGATGCAGATTCGTTAAGTGTTCGCGGTGGCTGCAAATGAAATATTTCGATAAGTTTTCATGTACCAAATATTTGCTTCTTAATTGCCGCAATTAAAATGCTAAGGCGACGCGTTGAGTCTTAACGGCTGCCTCTATGCCAATGTTGCAATTGAAACAAAATTTGACGTAGGCTCGTTAAGTCTCAGCGGCTGTTTGCTTGTTGTTGTTGCTGCTGCAATTGCAGTGCTTCGTTAGGATATTTGTTTTTGTTTTTGTCTTCTGTTTTACTTTTGCTTCGGTACCGCTGCTTTGCACTAGTCGCTTGGTTTCACCGTTTGCTACTGACACGCAAACACAAAAACGAAATTGTCTGCCCATTCGTGGGGCGAAGCTTTTTTTGTAGCTAGAAAAGCTTTTAATTTCGCTTTAACTACGGCTTTGCCATACAAACGGCAGTGCATTTGGCTCACATAATACGCATTCCATTCGCATGATTCATGCAGATGATTAAGATATTGTATATATGTATGAGTGTAAATATATTGTTTTTTTTTATGTATATTCATTTCATCTTTATTTAATCTCGTTAGCTTTTCTTATCTTTTTTATCATACATTTCAAATACAATTCTCAACTTGTTCGCTCCATATATAATATATGTATATATATATATATATATAAATTTTATTTTTTTATTTTATGTATATTATATAAAGAAAAGCGTACATAAGTTTTGTTTGCCACTTTAATAATTAATTTTCTTTTTTTCTTCATATAATTTTCTTTTTTTACACAGCTCGTGGGGAAAAAGTTGGAATAGCAAACAAATTGAAATCAGTTCTAAACATATTATTAATATGTATATCAAATAAATTATAAAAAAAAGAATACCAAAATCAGAACAAAACGTTTCGTCGTATTATAAACTCAAAATCGTTTCAATTATGTAACGCAATTATTATTTGCATCTTTTGTAGGCCAGTGTAAATTCATTTTGAATGAACTGTACACTTGAAGGCGAGTCTAAGCAACCAACTCGCAATCGTGGAATATGGGTGGAAACGTGTATAAGACTTGTATTTTGATTGAATTCTGATACACTTAAGCATATAAATAAATATTTCATATTTAAGGGGGGCTGGGGATGATTGCATTATGATAAATTGAAGCATATAAATTAGATATTTCCCCAACATTTTTGGCGATGCATAATAACGATTTTTTGTTTGTGTATAAACGAAACGCTTTTTGTTTTGTTGTTCCATATATCATTATTATAAACTAATGCCTGGGTTAGTTGTTGTTGCTGCTGTTGTTGTTTGCTGCTTAGACCTCATCATTCTGATTCATTTTGAGCTCATTGAGTGTCGCATTGAATCGCGACCATTCATCGCGCGATGGCAACGCCAAATGCTCAGCCACATCATAGACATAGAGCTTGCCAGCCTCGTCACCGATGGTGACATGGAGACCCGATGGCGTCCAGGAGACGCGATTGAGCGCTGGCGCACCATCGACGACGATTGATGCCGTTGGTACTTCGGTATCTTGATTGAGATTCCATAAATCAAGGCGACCGCTACCATCGACAGCAGCAAATAAAGCGGGATGAACGGGCGACCAGGCGACATCCATCACATAATCCGAATTATCCTCAAATGAGTACAAAGGCTTTGTATCCTGCAAAATATATAAGCCGAGTGTTTAAAGTGGATAAGACAAAGGTGACAGAGCGAGGACAGTTCTCTCTATTTACCTTGAGCGACCAGAGCTTGATGGTCCAATCGATTGATGAGGTCAAAAACAGATGCCCAAAGTCGGGCGACGATTGATTATAGTGCGTCGAGATGCCCGTTATGGGACCCAAATGCCTTTCAAACACCTCATTGACGCCGGAGCGCAATCCATGCCTTGAAGCTGAATAGACATATCCATCCTCACTGCCCATGACCAGGCTGTTGATCTCGTTGGCCGGGAAGGCCATGCATGTAATGGCAATTGCCTTCGATTGACGCTGTTGCAACTCCAGCGTATCCTGCGGCTGCGACAACATATCCAAGGACCACGAACACAATTTGCCATCCGATGATATGGAGATGACATTGTGAGCATTCTGTGTACCCACCATTTGCAGACAGTAAACAGGATGTGTATGGGCAGCAGCACTCAATGGTGTGCGTTGTATGGGCGTACGTTTCTGTACGCGATTATCCCAAAGTACAATCTGACCGGAGTATGTGCCGCCGAGTATTAGATTGGGATTAAATTTGGCAAAGCAGGTGGACATCACGGCACTCTGACAATGGAAAACATCCTCGGGCGTTTGCTTCTTGAACTTCGTATTCCAGACCATAACGACGCCGTCTGGTTCATTGGGACTCTCCTCGTTGTTGTGATAGGAGGCTACAACCAATTCCGGAAAGTGTGTGGACCAATCCATGCTAGTGATACAGCGATTCTTGGACCAGCGCTCATCGTAAAAGACACGATTCAGTGAGAGACGAGCATGCGAGCGTTCATCGTTTGCCTCCTCATTATCGCCGCAGCCAATGTAATCGGTGTATATGTCCACATTCTCCGAGAGAGCACGTTCAATGACACGACCTGCACGCAATACGAACCTTTGGAAATCCTCCGATAGGATGATCATTTGTTTTTGCTCCTCCGATAGTTCCTTGACTGCAATTAATCGGCAAATATTAAAATAAAAAATAAAAAACAGTTCCCCTTGCCGGCAAACGGGCGAAGTTTTATATTTAGAGATGTGCGCTCAAAAAGCCTCATTCTTTTTACGACAGTTACATAGTCTGTCGCACATCTCTAGTAGCCCGTTGTTACTCACCTTCCTTCTTCTCCTCCTGTTCCTTCTTTTGTTCGAGCGGTGTTATGGCTGGGGCCACATCCTTCACCGTGGGCAGACCGTGAGTGAGATAGCCAGGCGGCAGCTTGGAACTAAAACCATGATCCAGATGTGGCAGCGAGCTCTCTTCGTCATCTCCTTGGGCATCAAATGCAAGCACTGTTTAATGTATAAAACTAACACAGCTAAAGGAACATGACAATCGACAGAACAGGAACAATTCTACTTGTATTTGGATTGTTTGGTTTTCTTTATCTCTTTGGTTTTGTTTAGCTGCTTTACCGGATTCTTTTTTGGTTTTTACATTAAGTTACTTTTTGCATTGTTGTCTCTGTCTTGCTTGCAAAATTTGTTATATCTTTTCAACTTCATTTTATATTTATTTGTCTTGGCTTTATTACAGGGCTTCTGTGTCAGTGTGAGTGGATGTGTGTGTGATTGTGAAAGTAGAAAAGAGCGAGGGGAGAAACTTTTAAGAGAGCGCACAATCTGAATGCTTCTTCATGTGCTAATTGCCTCCACACAACTGTGTGTGTGAGTGTGAATAGGCCAGAACGAAGAGAAGGTAGGGATGTCAGGTGCATGACTGAGCGAGAGAGAAATAAATAGACACACACACACGCTCGCTCGCTTATACTTGTGTTATACGAAGGAGTTAATAGTTTTTTTTACACAAGTACAATATCGTACAAGAGATGTGCGTGCGTGCTTACATGTGTGTGTGTGTGGTGTGTGTATGTATGTATAGATGCTGTTAGTTGTGCTATACGCTGGACACCGTACAACTTAATACACAAAGCCAATTAATAAAAAATAAATAAAAATATATGAAAAATTGAAAAAATGTACAATTTCCGATAAACTGATACGCCGTTAATATATATGTATGTGTGTATGTATATATAAATATATATATATTTATGTAGTGTAGCAGCATAAGAGAAAGATAGAGAGAGAGAAATAGATATAAGGAGGCATATTTGAGGTATTATTATTATGTTTTACGTATTTGGGTTTACACTCTGTGGACACTTCTTGCTTGCTTCACTAATTCGTATCATTAAATATTTGATCAATTGTTTTTGTTTTTTTTTTTTTTTGCTTCTCCACCCAGTTTATAAACTTTTTGCACTTAAAATTATGTATTTATGCTAATTATATATTACATATATTAATATATATTTCTTTTCTATTTCATTTTTCTTTGCATTAATTTAACATTTAACATAAAGAGCCGATAGAGGTCGCTTTTGGTTGCGTGTGATGCGTGTTATTAGTGACAACACATTTAACGGTACATTTAAGAGAGCCGCCTATAACGCGCTTCGCTTGCTGTGCTTGTTAAGAGAGTGAGCGAGACAGACAGATCGAGAGAGTAAGAGGTCTGTGTGTGTGTTTGTATGAAGAAAGGAGAGAGAAACAGGGACCAAAAAGCGCTAGACAATTCCCCACAGAAAATTTAAGAGTATTTTTGTCTTCAAAGGAATGTTTTAGATCTTTTTGTTAGCCAGTTTTTTTTTCTTTTGATTTGATTAAGAATTAGTGGCACGCAATTAGCATAGATGAATGAAAATGAATTGAGATTTAAATTGAATTTCAGGTTAGGCACATACAAAATGGAAGATCATGCATGTAGGCAGGGGCTTTTTTAACTGTACAAACAGAGCGAGAGAGAGATGGAGACATAGAGGGAAAACGCGAGCGCAGAAAGGGAGATAGTGTATATAGCTCTGTGTGTATGTGTGTGTGTCAGCCAGCGCGAAGTTTATTTTTTTGTTTTATTTTGATATAGTTAGAATTTGTTTACGTTCCTATTTTGCTTCATGTCACGATTCCCGTCACTGTTTTTCTTTTTCTTGCCTTTTGTTTGAGATGTACCTACCTGTGAATTCATCCTCCCACTCTAAACCCGGATTAAGATTGTATTCATCTTGAAGAAATATAAAGAAACAAAATATATTGTACATATACACATTTTAGTTGTTCATTTTAGTTCATTTGGTTTTTCTTCTTAACTCGTTTTTTCCGAGGCTCAAATGTTGAGCTTAACCGCCCTTAAATATTTTTTTTTGTGATTTTGAACAAAAGGCATTAAATGATGAACAAAACGATAAAAGCAACCGATTATATGGTATATATATATGTATGTTTCGAAACGTGTTATATGATATATCTGTAGCATATAGATAAAACATAAATCATGATACGAATTCGATATAAAAATAGTACAAAATGAAATACAATTAGCACACAAGTCGACCAAGAGCGGCGACATTTATAAATTATAATACAATGTTAACTTTTGCAACTGCTCTAAGTACTAATATATATATATTTATATATATATATATATATATATATATATATATATATATATATATATATATATATATATATATATATATATATATATATATATATATATATATATATAGAGTATTTTTCATATAGTACATGATATTTTCTGTGCTTTTACATGCATTTGTGTTGGATATATATGTGTGTGTGTGTGTGTGTAGGCGTGTCTTACATATTGTGTGTAGACTTAAGCTTATAATCAATCAGATTTATTTATATGTATGTATATATATGAATTTATATAGATATACTCGATACTTGGGTTAGAAAATTGTTGGCTAGACAATAGATATAGGAAATAAAACCATGGCAAATTTCGCCTAACACAAATTTGAAGACTAGCGCAAGTAGTCAAACTGTTATACTGTATAACAGTTGTTATGCCGTATAATCGCTTAAGTATTCCACTGTATGGCAGCTTAAAATACTGTATAACAGTTAAAATATTTAAGTGCATAACAATTGAAGTAGTTCACTGTATAACAGTTCACGTGTACTACGTACTGTTATACGCAAAATAATAAACTAAGGATCCAAGGCAATATTCTTATTCGCTTCCTACTTAAAAACAATATTTTTGTTTATATATAAAATAAATATGCAATAATAATAATAATATTATTAATAATTTTAAAGAAAACTTAAGTGAATTCAGCTACTTAAACAAATTAATAACAAAAAAACTTATAAATTGGGTGGAGTTGAACAATCTGATATGCGTTCGTTAAGATATATATATATATATATATATAATATATATATATATATATAATATATATATATAATATATATATATATATAATATATATATATAATATATATTATGCTGATACAAACTGAATATTGTATGCTCTCTACATATTTAAATATATGGAAAATATATATCTCAATAAAATGCAAATATAATTAAATGGATATAGTTGAGGGGGAATAGCATAAGCAAATTCTCTAGAATTTAATAAATATATATATATATATGTATATATATATTTATATAGATAATTCTGTTTAGTATATGTTCAACAGGCACTATGGATAGATCTACTACATTAAAACATATAAAAAAAAACTAACGAGAGCTAAGAGAGAGATACATAGATAAATAAAGAGAGCGAGTAAGCTACATAGAGCGAGCGAGCAAGAGAGAGATATACAGAGAGAAAGAAAAATAGTTTGTGGGCTATATAGATAGGGGTTTTCAATTTCTTTTTCTTCTCTTTTTTGGGGTAATATTCTTGGATAGTTTACATAGAGAAAAGTCAACAACTACTCACCATAATAATCCGTTGCATGAGCTGCAGTTATTTTTTTATTTTTTATATTTTTTATTTTGCGTGCGTACCAAGGAACAGATAAAAAAGTTGGAAGAAAAATGTAAATAGACAAATTATTAATATTAAATTGCGCTCAAACAAATGCCTAAAATACACAAAAATAAAAATATTTAGCATATGCAATAGTAAAAAAAAACATAAGATCTATAAAATCGATATGAAGAAAACTGTGAGCGAGAGAGAGAGAGAGATAGAGCGAGTGTATAGTGTATATCTATTTATGTATGTATGTGTATATATCTAGCATATCTGTTATAGACAGAGAGAGGTTACCATTATGTATTGTGTGCTGTTGTCTAAATTGTTTTCTCTGCTTAAGACTATGTTTAATACCTTTACGTGGACGCCACCAATCCTCCATATATCCTGACAGAGGCGATGAGTGGCAAGAAAGAACTGTATTTGTTATTGAATTTCACTTAAATGTTAAATGCTTGCTTGCTCTCTATATCTTAAATATATATATTTATGTATATATAGCTACTATATATATATATAGATCAGTTATCTGATTCGAGTATTTGATGCGCAATACAAATAATGGGAACAGGATTTTTGTAGTAGGTTAATTAAGCGTCGCGAGTACATACTGTAGTTCGGGGCAAGCATACAGACAATTTCAGAAAGACAAACATATAGAGCATAACTAACGTAAAGAAAAACAAAAAAAAACATAACTCGTAGGAAACAAACTATGGAAAGTGTTTACACAGGAGCCATACATATATATAGTATAGATATATATATATATATATATAATGTAAGACATTGTTAAGGGTATTATATACTAGCTAGCATAGTTAATTATTGATGTGCATGTAGAGTATATGATTCAGATATATATCATACCATCACGTTCGTGTCCGCCGGTGTTTGTGGTCTGTGTTTGCTTCGTATAGACGAGCGTCTCCTTTGGTGGAATGTTTGTGGCCTGCACATTGTAGACGCTCAGATTCAAAGGTTGCTTCTTGCCGGCGCTAGGATATAACGGTAAAACAGTTAGATAATATGCAGGAATTAGCTAGAACAGTATCCAATATACAGGCATTTGCAGCTAAAACAAAGTCTAGTCTAAATCGTTTGCTTGCAAGCTTGAACAAATCCTAAACATATGTTGCTCACTGCAATTGCTGCTATGCTTAAAAGATATATCTATATATACCCCTGTCCATTGACATTTGCCTGTAGGCTGACATCGGGCGTTTGTGTATTGGAATTATCCGAGGTTAGCGAATTGGCTGACGACAGCGAGGACAACACTTCCGAAACGGGCGCAACGCCTAGTGACGAAAGCATTTCATCTAAATCTCTGCAATTGAATAATTATTATACAATGTATTTATTAATGCTATATATTTATATATATAGGTTAACTGACTTGCGTTGATCCTTGTCGATGCCAGTGCCGGTGCCAATGCGGCCGGCTGCCTCTTCCATGTCTTTGATTTCTTTTTCGCGGCGCCGGCGATCCTTCTCCTCGCGCAGTGCTGCCAATTTGGCCTTTTTCCGCTCCAGCTCAGCCTTTCGATCCATTTTTGAGGTGTGGCAACGCTCAACACTGTTCACAGCTGCTGCTCTTCAGTAAGGAGTAGGGGGTGGGCGATTTTTCAGGCGAACACGGGGCTACAACAACAACTACTACTACTACAGCAAGTGCAGTTCGAAAGCTGCAGCAAAAAAGAAAATAGAAAAAGGCAAAACAATGAATCAGTTGTAAGCAATAGTGGTAAGCGCAGCTGCTTGATGATGTCACCACCACCAACAACAACAACGACAATAACTGGCCAAAAGTTAACTTTGCCTGCTTGTGTGTGCAAATTGTATTGCAGCCAACATAGCTCCTCACACATTCACGCACACACTCATACAAACAAAAATCAATACTCAAAGATGAGCTGAAGCAGCACCATTTGCTGTGGCAGTGACAGCGCTGTCGACGTTGTGACGTCGTTTTCCACTTTTTCGTTGTTGGGCCCGTTTTTTTCACAGCCGTACAGCAAAAGAACACAACAGCCCACAGTACTTAGACTTAACATATTTTTAACAACGCACCTTGAAATGTTGTTTGCAAACTAATAATATATTCCAATTGTAATTAAAATAACATTTTATTCCAATTGAAAACGCGACTGCAATGTTTTGCGAATAGATCTAGTGTAACCGTAAACATCAATGAAAAAATACCAAGTAATCGATATACGAAAAATACTGTCCGCCTTTTAGCTGGATGACGAGTGTGACAGCACTTTAGTGTTTGCTTGCTGATGAGCTTTTAACGTATATTGGAAAATATATAAAAAAAACCTGACAACATTTAATTAAGCAGCTAGCACTCATTAACGTAAATAATATAAAAACAATTGTAATCCGTGTATAATAAATGTATGTAAGAGAGTGCCAAATTATGCCATTGTCCTTAAGCTGGCAGCACCTGTGTGTGCCCGGAATATTTAAAAAATAACTGCATTATTTTAAGCTGGCAACGCCTTTGAGTGCGCCAAAATTCAAAAATATCTTTGTAAATTGCAGAATGATTGCTTGCTTGCTTTGCTTGAATGATTGCTTGAATAAAAGAAAAATGTGGTTTTGTTGAACTATCAAGCTGGCATTAATTAATGCTCAACGCATTTGGTCGTCAAGTGAAATCGTAAGAATGGAAATAGAAAGCTTAACGAGAGAACTTGTTGGCATTGTCATTGTCATTTTCAATGCGATTGTCATGAATGCAACATAACGGGACAATCGTTTGCAATTGGCATATTAAGTGACCCTTCATATACATATGTATGTATGTTTGTAATTAACTGCTAATTGTTTTAGCTGACCTGACGCCAACAAATGCCACGTGAAGAGAGTTAATAGTCAGCTCTACCTTATGGCACCCACACACACACACATACACACACACTTTGACTTTGACATAGTTGGCGGTTCGTTCACTTTTGACTGCCAGCCCTGCCTTTAAGTTTGTTTTCTTGTCAGCTTTTTATTCATATGCATATTTCTTTGATATTTTTGTCTCTGGTCCTCTTCCTCTTCATCAATTAGCTGTTATTTGGGTTAGCGCATCTTGATTTTGTAAAAGAAACAAAACAGAAAAAAAAACTGGATGACCTATAAATTGCATATGCATCGATTTCGTAATCCCCTTTAAAAATTAACTCATTTGTGTGAATCGCCAAAGCAGATGATGGTCAATACCCTGTACAATCTGATTAAAAAGGGTTATGATCTGTATGTTCCTAATATTTATGCATATCAAAATATGAGAGTGAGGTTAGAGTGAGCCAATAAGTTATGTTAGGGTTGCTTATAGAGGCTAGTTTGCCAGGGTATCTGTTAGTCGTTCAGTTCATGTTATGCTTATGTTAAATACATATTGTTACTGATTCATAGGAGTGGTTAGAGTGCAGCAGAAATTGAGGTTAGAGTTGATGTGTTGGGTAACCGTTAGTCGATCATTTTGTGCTTAGAGCAAACTTGTCGATTATTTTGGTAGCCAAATTAACGTTGAAGCTTTTTCTTTTTCTCTTAAACTAAAAAAAACCTTGAATTACAAAATCTTACCAAGCAGCAACTTGATAATGATAATGATAATGATTATGCTAATAATGATGCTGTTGTTCAAGATAAATCAGCGCATCTGTCAGATGTTACAACAACAAATGGTCTTTTTTAACAGTTTTTCAATGGCTCTTTTTTTTGCTAATTGCAAAAGCGGTTTGTATGCAGATGTATTTGTGTGTGTGTATATAAAACTTAGTATGTCTGTGTGTCGCTATAGGGAAACGCTTTATAATGATATCTACAATTCGATACGCGCATAATTTGCAATTAAATTGCTCACTTTAAATGTTGTTTTTTTTTCTTAGAAGCCGCTCGAAGCAGCCAGACTGCCATTTTTTTTTTTGCTGTTTTTTGTATGTGGCTCGAACGAGAGTAAAAGTTACGTGTGTGTGTGTGTGTGTATGTTTATATTAAATTAACTTTAACTAGTTGCTAACTGCTTTATAGGTTGGGTCAGCCTGTTTCCCATTTTTTTTTCTCTTTTTTTAACACTTTTTTTTGTTTTTAACAAACTTGCGCTGTTTTGCCGGCTGCCCAAGGACAACGGGTTTTTGTTGTTTTCTTTTCGGGGCATTGCGTGTGCGTCATATTTAGCATATAATCGCATTTACATATATGTATATTATGTATATTTCGTTAATCACAGATATATCTGATTGTTTTGACATATATACATGTATATACATATATATATATATATATATATATATACAAAAATGTGGTTCTCGCCATTTTAAGTTTGCCGCAAGGCAAATGTGTCCTGGCATCTGGCAAGGCTGGCCATGCAAGAGAAAGGCTGCAGTGCACTTATTTATTTATAAAGTGTTGCCACTTGTGCATGCAGAAAGACAAACACACACACACACATACATATACAGCTGCACTTTTGTTATGGCTGCGATTTGAAAGGTTTTGTGGCTTTTGTCTTCCATTTGCGTCTGCTTTTTTTGTCCACTTAACTGATTTTCGTTGTTTTTTTTTTTGGTTATTTTGGACTTTTTTATTGCTGTAAATTGTCGAAGCATTTGCATGCACGTCGTTAACCCGGCAAAGTTTCGGTTAAAGCGTTGGCGCATATGAATTTTGTTATTTGTTTTTGTTAGCTCTTTTATTTTCATTTTTTCATCAGCCACATACAAATTGAACACACACTCCCGTGCATACACACATATCTACAGATATGCGCATGTATTTACATACAAGCAAACAAATGTATATGTATTTACTTGCTTCATTACAGCTTTGCTTTGCCTTTGCCTTGCCTTTCTTCGCTGCCCCGTTGTGCTTCGGGCAGCGCTGTCGCCGACACCGTCGTCATCTTCCAGGCTATTGCTTAGCGCCTGCGCCCAAGCATCATCGTCGCCAACGTTGCGACGTTAACGGCGCTGCTGGCGTCGCCGCGTTAGCCGTTGCGCTGTTGCCGGTAAAAAAGTCTTGAAAAGTGCGCCTCTTTGGCGTTCCGTTGTTAGTTTAAGTTTAACCATCGCACGCTTAAGTCGCGATTTAGTTGGCCGCAGAAAAAAACCACATTTTTCCAACTCCTGCTTTAAGGAGCGTACATATATTTTTTTTTATAAATTTAGTTGTAAATCAAAGAATCAAAATGAAATTATTTTTATGTGCCATTGCTGTGATGCTTTGTGTGGCGGCGACAAGTGAGTGACAAAATATATATTAATTTTAAATTTTATGGAAAAAAAATGTAAATATATAAATAAATTAAGATCTCGTATTGGCAACGTTGTGCTAATCAGCTTGGCATTGGCTACGCATATGTGTATGCATTAGTGTGCGCAGCTGCGCTCGCAGCTAATAGCTTGTGTCCGTTAGCTAACGGTATATGCTGGCTTTGCAATTGAATAGCTATATATACATATATACATATATATATACATAATTATGTATATTGCATTGCGTTCTTTTATATGCCATGGGTCGACCCTGTCTGACATTTAAGTTGCCATTTGCATGGATTTAATGGGTGTGTGTGTGTGTAGGAAGGTGATGGCAGAGGAGGAAGGGGCGCGAAACGGGTAAACGTTAAACCGGCTGGCGCTGGAATGAAAAATTGAAACTGGAACTGGCAACTGTTCAACTGTTAACTGGAACTGGGACTGGGCGTGCGCTTATGCAACCGCAAACAGGAAAATGAGATAAATAAAAAATTGAGAAAAAATCCAATCGATCAATCGATCAGTTGTTTCTTATGTTTTTTTTCTGTTACACTTTTGAAAAGCAGGAAACCGAGATCTTAGTGAAAGCATTGCAACAGTTTAATGAACTCTCTCTCTCTCTCTCTCTCTCTCTCTTTCTCTCTTTACGCAGGCGCTGCTGGTGAATTTGAATGTCCTAAGCCCAATGGCCAATTTGCCGATGAAGAGCAATGCGACAAATATTACCAGTGCGATGAAGGTGTGGCCACGCCAAAATTGTGCGCAGATGGCCTTGTGTTCGATCCATTGAATCGCAAGATCAACAAATGCGATCAGCCCTTCAATGTGGACTGCGAGGACCGCACTTTGTTGCGTAAGTAATCGCACAAATATCCAATAACTCTTTAATATATATATGTGTATATATATACTATAGAGGAGCCCAAGTCTACAAAGTATTGTCCGCGCAAAAATGGTTTCTTTGCCCATCCGGAGGCGAGCATTTGCAACATCTTTTACAATTGCATCAATGGCGATGCTTTGGAAATGAAGTGTACCGTTGGTCTGCACTTCGATGAATATTCCGGCACCTGCGTCTGGCCGGATACGGCTAAGCGTGAAGGCTGCACCGATCCAGAGAGTGAGTGGAGAATTCCTTAAAATCAAATGAAAAGCAAAATTTACCCATTGTCCCTCTCTTACTCTCTGCTCGTACCTTTAGAAAAAACGGCGAGCGGTTTCTCGTGCCCCAAGGATCAGCCCAAAATGGATGCGCGCGGCCAGGTTGTCACCCATCCGAAATATCCTCATCCCACCGATTGCCAAAAGTTCTATGTCTGCTTAAACGGCGAGGATCCCAGAGACTTGGGCTGCCAGCTGGGCGAGGTCTACAACGATGAGACAGAGATGTGCGATGCGCCCGAAAATGTGCCAGGCTGCGAGGACTGGTACAAGGATACCAGCGACGATGATAATAAGAAGCCTGCAGCCAGGAGCTGAGCTTCATCTCATCCGCAGATACCATAAAAATTAAAAAACAAAAAAACAAAACAAAACATATACGCCCCATTCTTGCGCGCGTCTAATGCAGAGTTAAATTCACACACACACACACACGCACACACATTCAGTTACACTTGGACGGACTGACAGGATAGCTGAAGGACACGCGTTTTAGTCAGTTAAACTCAAAGTCGTTGCTAGCCTCTTCGCAATGCGGTACTAGTTACTTTTGACTCGATACTCGTTACTTTTGTCTCGCTACTCGTTACTTATATAACTTTGGCCTCACTACTCGTTCCTTTTGACTCGCTATTCGTTACCTTTGACGCACGACTCGTTAGTTTCTTTACTTTTGACTCACTACTCGTAACTTTAGACTCGCTATTTTTTGGCAACGAGTTACACTTTCTATTTTTCCCTTTCTTAAACACACATACTTTCCCTCTCTATCTTTCTCTTTTATATTCCGCATTTCCTTTATCTGTGCTCTTTAACTATTCTATCGTTGTGTACATATTTCCTCTTTGTTTAAAAAAAAACAACAAAAACAAAAATAAAAAATAAGAAACTGTTTTCTATAAACTATCTGTCTATCTATCTATCTCTTACATTCTGTTATACTATTTTCTCCACATTCTCAAACATCGTATCTATTGATTAAATACATACACTATAATTTTCGATATATTTCATTATTCTGATTTTCTTTTAACCACTTTGTTTTTCCTTCATCTATTTTGATCTTTGCCTTTTCATCTTTGTTTATTGATCTTTGATCCATGATTTTTTATCTCGTGTTTATCTGACTAGCCTTCATTCTAGGCTATACTTTTTATTATATTCTATCTATTTTGATATATTACTTTCATAACTTCTCTTTACTTATTACAATTCCTTTCCTGAACTGATCTTGACCTATCCCATATTGCAGTCATATCCATCTATTTGCCAACGATGATCTGTAATGAACATTTTTTTATATCTGAGTTCATTTGTTTATCTTTTACATCGTAACTTTTTCTTCATAGCTAAGTCTTTTTAATATCATCTTAACTTAACTGTGAAGATACTATATACCAACGTCTATATCAATTTGCAATTGTTCACTTGCTTCATTGCTCTCTCTCTTTCCCTCTCTCTCTCTTCTCTTGTTTTCGCTCTTAACTTCTTTTGATCTCTATTTACCTCTCCCTCACTTTCTCTCTATGTATCTATTTATCTATATATATATGTATATATATATATATCCTACTTCTGATTATGATCGCTTTCTCTCCATCTTTTTCATTGTCTCTCGTTGTCTATTTCTGTTTCTCTCTTTCTCTTTGTCTCTATATCTGTCTACTTCTATTGAATTCTCTCTCTCTCACTCACTTTCTCTCGTTCTATTTCTCTATATCTCTCTCAGTCGCTCTAATGCTCTCTCTCTCTCTTTTCATTTCCCAATGTTTTCCTTCCTTGCTTTTTCTTATTTCGTACCCCATTTTCTATTGTGACTCCCTTTGCAGATCACAGCAACAACGCCAGCAACAACAACGCAAACAACAACAATATAAGCAACAACATTCAATTCATTTCCATTTGCCAACTCATTCGATTAAATAACAAGACTTGAAATAATGCCAATTGTTGTTTTTCTTCATTTGTTTATCTAGTATTTTCCTTCCATTAATTATCTAGCATATGTAAAAGATATATATATATATATATATATATATATATATATATATATATATATATATATATATATATATATATATATATATATATATATATATATATATATATATATATATATATGTGTGTGTTAATTACGAGCAAATCGAGGACAAATCGATAATATATCCACAATTCGCACAGTTAATCTATTCGCATCCCATGATGAAATGGATACCGTTTCCCCCTACCCTTGCTGAACTCCTCCGTCTCCTTTTCTTCCCCACCTCCTCTGCTTCTCCCATCCAATCTGAGCGCGCTTTATTAACCTATTGTCAACAAAAACACAATAACCGTTAATTGCATTTGGGCACTAACGGGTTAAGAGTCGACAAAAAGAAACAAGCATACTGACTTTTGAATACCCTTACGTATGTATATATAAAAATATATAAATATATATATATATATATATATATATATATATATATATATATATATATATATATATTTATAATATATATGTATATAACTATATGTACAAATATATATAAAAAAGTGTATGTGTATATATTATTGCATAGATTTGTCAGAGGACAGCTCTGATTGTCCATCGAAGTGCTCGTTTGCACACACACATTTATAACACATACACACATACACATGCACATGCAGTTAGGTTTGCAAAGGCAAATCCGACGATGCGGCCGTTATGCTCGGCTTCTACAACGAAGTGCAGGGGACTAAGTTACGTTACGCAATCGTCGCTGGCCACACAGACAGCAGCAACAATAACAACAACAGCAAGCAGCGGCGGTGCACAGTGTTGCAATAGTTAACAATGTAACGGTAATCGGCAAGACGAACGCAAACACAATGCAGACAAAAAAAGCAACGATGACGACGTAGCTTAGCCGAGACACGAAGCCTGCGGCCCGAATGCAATCAATGAATGGTAAGCTTACGGGCTGCTCGAGCTTTGCCTTTTACTTTCAATCACACATGTTGCCAGTTGCAGCAACAACAATAGCAGCAGCAGCAAAAGCCCAAATCACGTTTTGCATTTTTGTTTTTGTACCAAAAATTGTTTGATCAAACGGTGCGCGCGCGCGCGCGTGTGACAACACACACACACGCGCATGGCATGCCTTGCCTAAGTGCCTGCACACATACATACACACACACATGATATGCCTTGCCTAAGTGCCTGCACACACACGAACACAAGTACTTGCGCCCGCATAGCCTCTGCCCCTGTCGACCCCTTTTTAATGCCCAGCAACCACCCACCGCACAGCGCTCTCCCCCTCCTCACTTCCTCCTTCCCATCCATAGCGCTGCTCCGCAACTAAATTCAAATACGAAACGCCAAAAATAAAGCTTTGCAAAACTTTTGTTGTTGCTGTCGCCGCTGTCGCTGTTACGGCCGGCGCCGCTGCTGCTGCTGCTGCTACTGGCACTGCTGCTGCTTCTTCTTCTTGAGCGCGGTATAAATCTTTTCAGTTGAGTTTGGAACGCGTAACCGTTAAAACGTGCAGCGGAATTTCAAGTGTCGCGCTGTTGAATTCAAATCGAAACGCTGCCGTTGCCATTGCCATTGTTATTGTTGTTGTTTGCCGTTGTCGTTATTATTTTTGTTTATTTTTTTTAAATCAATTTTTTTTTGTCGCCTGATTGCCATTTTCGGCTTTTGCTGTTGCTGTTGTTCGGTTATTCGGTTATTCGCTGTTCGAATTCGCCGCAAACATGCAACGCGCCCAATTGAGCTGCGTCCTGATCCTGGCATTCATTGCTTACGGTAAGTAGCCGCCATTTTGTTATTGTTACCGTTACTGTCACTGTTGTTATGTGCACACTGTGGTCTCTGGAATGCGGACTGGAATGCTCATATTTGGCACTAGCGCAACCCCTTCCATTGCGTGCTAAGCCCTGAGCCGAGCTTTTACTTTCAAAAAATAATTGCAAGAAATATAAATAGCCAATTGCAAGCACTGAACTGGAATGGAATGGCACCTTTTTCTAATTTGTGTTTTATTTTATTATTTTTGGTTTTTTCCTTTCTGTTTGTTCTCGAATTGAATTTATCTCTCTGCTGTCAGCTAGCTTCAAGGCTATGCCAAAGATTTGCTTCAATTCGCCCTCTCGCCGCTTTCTGCTCCAATTAGCTGCAGCAGCAGCAGTAGCAACTCGCCATCGTTTAACCCTGAACAGCTAACAGTGTGCAGGGGGCATTGGGCAGGTGGCAGGTGGCAGGAGGTTGTAGCGTTCAAATACGCCCCATTACAACAACGTTCGTACCTATTCTCAAGCTCATTTGGCATGCAGATCCAGTATTCCAATAGCTGATCGTTTATTACTTTTGCTTTTGTTGAGCCAGTTGTCTGCTGTGTGCTCAGACCATGTCTAGTTGGCCGTGGTACACTGAGAGAAATGTGGCTTATCACTGAAACGAAGCTTGAAACAAGCTGAAATAATTATGAAAATATAATAGTTCCAGTTAAAGCTATTTTATGCCATATATAATTAAGGATCTTAGAGTTTTAGAGTTGTACACTAAAAAAAATGATAGTTAGGTTGCAAAATTAAGCTTGAACTTGAGTTGAAACTCAGCTTTTGAAGTTATAATAAGTTGTTATTAAAAAAAAATCATGTACACTGACAAAAATACTGTCAAAGTTCAAAATTTTAGACTCAAAACAGTATATATTGATATACAGATATACAGTTAACTGTTGTTTTATTATCTCCAAACAAGTTAAGTGCACTGAGAAAAAAGTATTCAAATTGCGACTCAATTATAGACTTATACAATGCAGCTCAATTTAAACTTTATTTATAGATTTGTTTCGACTGAATTTACACTGAAAAAAAAGCGTAAAAGTACAAAAAATATTTTTAAAATGCGCCTAAGCTTATATCAAATAAACTTTAGTGAAGTTGTAAAACTTTACAGCTATAAAGGCTTTTTCTCGCTACACTGCAAGAAATAATAATAAGAAATTTACAAAAAAATAATTATATGAATAATAATAAATAAATAAATAATTATATAAATACAATGCGATAAAATATACTAAATAACATATTTATATTTACAAAGCCGTTACAATAGGAGCAATTTGTTGCAGTGTATTTTGGCAAATGCTGGAACTGCGTTGAAATCTTATTTTATTTCGTGCAGGTTTTATCACCCGGGTTTTCTGTGCATTTCAGCTTCATACACACCTTTTTTGTGCAGTGTATTTTGTATTTATTATACATATTCGAACCCTAATTAAAACAAATGCCAAACATTTAAATGCTACAAAGTCAAAGCAGAACTTGGCTTGTCAAACCAGTTCATAATTAGACCTAATCGCATTAAATATTATAAAATCTAGAGCTCAAATAAATAAATAAAAAACAAAAGCCACAAAGTCTCGAAATGCTGTCGGCCCAACGAGTTTTCGTACGACTTCAAAAGGTTGAAGTGACGAAACTGAAAGCGAAAAATAAAACAAAAAAGTCGAAAACGTTAAAAAGTCAAAGCTGATTTTGGTTGGCGAAAAACGCTTTTTTGGACAGCAAATTATCGATAAGTGTTGGTAAATTAATTGCCGGAAATCTCAGCTAGTGTTAAGCAAATGCATAAACAGTTGCGAATGCCGTATAAATCAGCAGCAACTGTAAATGAAAATGAAAACAGTTTGCGGTGCTTTAACCCGTTGCCCGAGGCAAATCACACGTCGCCAGTCTCTGGGCTTCGGTTACATCATCCAACGCCGGCGCCGGCGCTAGACGCGAAGATGCTCGAAAGCCGTAAGCCGTAAGCTTGTCACATTCACACTCACACGCACACTGACAGCACTTACAACACTTGCACTTGCAACACTGACAGCAACACACTTAGCGAAACCAGTTGGCAGTCGCTTGGTAGGAAGGAAGTGCGCGCTTTCAAGTTTAATAATGGCCATTGGCATCGGTGGGGAATGGCAATGATGGCGACACTTCCCCAAGTGCGAGACAATGTGATGACAGCGCCGGCGATAACGATAACACCCATTTAACGACAACAAACTATTTCGATAGCAAATATTGAAAGCCGATAAGGATCTATAAAATTAAGTTTCGATTAATAATCGATTAGCATTATCGATAACAAGATTTAAAGAAAAAAGTTGGCAATTAGCTGATATAACTGTTGTCGTTAGTATGTCGAAAAATCGATAATCTTAAACATATATATATATATATATATATATATATCGATAAATGTATATCGATACCGCTTGTACATAAAAATATCGATATACTGGTAATTGAAAAACCGTCGAGTTATCGACGCAACTTATTAAAATGTTATCGATAAATTGATTGAAGTTCAATAGACCAACATTGATTTAGTAAAACGAGATCACCAGGCGGATCATTTTAATAAGCTCGATAAGTCTGTCTTCCCGATATATGTATGTCTATCGATAACGATAACGAGTTTAGCTTCTTGAGCGTTGCAATTCATTCTACGGCATGACATGTGGATGGAAATATGAATACTTAGGACGAAATTGTTTATAAATACTCAGCGATCGATAACGATAACGGCAGTTATTTATTCACAGTTAAGTTATGTAAATGTATCAAAGTAACATGAAAATATCGATATTTTTTTTGATATTGATCATTACATCTGAGCGATAGTTATGTCGATAACGATAACGATCTCTAACTCTGCTCAAATCATGTTACAGCAAATGCTCTGGCTGTTGGCACACCCGAATGCCCCGAGAAGTATGGCGTGCAGGCCTACGCCCACACCGAGAACTGTGATCAGTTCTTCCTCTGCACCAATGGCACCTTGACTCTGGAGACGTGCGAGAACGGTCTGCTCTTCGACGGCAAAGGCGCGGTCCACAATCACTGCAACTACAACTGGGCAGTCGACTGCAAGGGTCGTCATTGGGATCGTGAGTAGCGAACTCGAAATACGAATACGATTTCAGTTAGAGATATTAATTGCTCTCTCTCTCTCTCTGTCTGTCTCGTTTTCTTTATCTCTTTCCCTGCCTTAGCCACGCCCATTTCGACACCTGGCTGCGAGTATCAATTTGGTCTGTATGCCGTTTCGAAGGAGTGCTCCACCACCTACATCAAGTGCGCCCACGGCGAGCCCCACGAACAGGACTGCGATGCGGGCCTGGCGTACGATGAGCGCATCCATGGCTGCAATTGGCCCGATCAGCTGCTGGACCACTGCAATCCCGAGGGTGAGTGACCGAGCTAGATAGCCCTAGATAACAGCTGCAATTACGATCTAAGAAACAGTTCCATTGCATGACTTATTCAAGTGAACTAGTTCAACTCAGTGATCACTAATATTGATCCGCTATATGAATATATATTTAATCATATATATATGATATGGTTGAACAGCATTTCCAGCATTACGTTCTTATGATCATACAGTTCAGTTGCACAACTTATTCAAATGAACTACTTAATGCTGAACAGTGATCAGAGATGAGTGATCAGAGCTGTTCTTAACTGCTCTATTGAGTTGTTCATGAACTATGCGTTCTTTTGAGCCGATCTGTTATGGATCACAAGTGAATCAGCAAGTTATTAGCTGATCAATGCGAACCATTTATAAGCTTACAAACACTATGCATCATTTAATGAGCTACTGAACTAATTCAATCAACAAACTGAACTATGAATAGTTCATTTGACTAACAATCTAACGATTCTCATCAATTGTTCATGAACTACAAGCTCTTTTCAGCTAGTTAGCTAGCGGGCAAACATTTACAAGTAACGAATGCGAATCGAACATTATTGACTGATCGATACATATCGATTAATGCCCAGCTCTATTTAATATATCTTGATTTCTCTTGCAGCTGTTGTTGGCTTCAAGTGTCCCACGAAAGTCGATCCCAATTCGGTGGCCGCGCGCTTTTGGCCCTTCCCCCGGTTCCCCGTGCAGGGCGATTGCCATCGCTTGATTACCTGCGTGGAGGGCTATCCACGTTTGATTAGCTGCGGCGAGGACAAGGTGTTCGACGAGCACACGCTCACCTGCGAGGAGCCCGAGTATGCCAGCGGCGGCTGTGCGAACTATGGCAAATAGTGTGACCGTAGCCGCTCCAAAATGAATTGAACATGAAGAAGAAGAAGAAGAAACAGTTCAACAACAAAGCAGCTCACACTCAACTGTACATATGTAAAGCTTCGCTGTCGCTCTCTCCCTCCCTTCATCCCTGCCTCTTTGTCTCTCGCTATCAGCATCTGTCTCGCTCTCTGCCTCTTTGCACACCTGCTCTCTGGCTCTGCTCCCATGTCCTTGCATCAAATATTGCAATAATTATCGATAATCTTAATCTGTTTTTTCTTCATCAATTTACATAATTTTTGTATATTTTTTTTTATATTTTGTTATTTTCCAATTGAGCTCTAAATGCAATAAAGTTTAAATTTATTTATTGTAATATTTTTGAAACAACAACTTCTTTATAGACGTATTTTTTAATTGTATCTGTAAAAGCTAAGGCTAAGCCTAGAAGAGGCCTTAAAGGAAGCCTCCATCAAACGAGGCAAGCCGAAAGAGTTACTGCAGTATATCAAAGATATATATAAGATCTATTTAGCTGAACTTCAATTGAGGGATATATATCTAATCTAATCTAAAACACTTTTAATCCATCTAGTATTATAAAAGTATACCCCGATATCATGTAGTGTATATATGTAAAATGTTGTCTTAATTATAATCGAGGTATCTGGAAAACAAGCTAAATTAATGTTAGCAAAAACTAAATTTTTGATAGAAAGTTTCTTAATCAACTATACAATAGACAAAAGTATCTATAACTTATAAGATATTTAACTAGAGTGCCTATTAAGAATCTATTTAAGGCTGACTAAGAAGCCTTTCAATTTAGTCAAAAAGCATGAGAAAAGTGCACTAGGCGGGAGTGCTCGACTAGAAGATACCTCGAGCGCCGCTCGAGTTTCGGTTTCAAGCATTCCAGATACATACAGGCATAAGCTTAACTGTATACAGAACAGATAAGAGTGCCTTAGTCGGCAGTGCATGACTAGCAGATACCCTGTGCACACACACGCCATCATAGCCCGAATTCCCGTTTTTTTCTCGTTCTTTTCATATGTGTATATATATTTATTAATAAAACAGAAGCCGACTACAAATCTAGAAGAATAAGGGAAGGGGTAACGCTGTAAAGTCGTCCGTTAGTGGCAGCCTTCACTGTGCTATCGAAAATAATAGTGGCGTGAAAGGAAGCAAGAGGGTTGAAACAAAAATCTATCACATCTCAAATTCGTTGATCGCTTGTTGTTGTTGTTGTTGCTGCTGCTGTTGTTCAGCCACTTAACAATCAATCGATCAGATGCCGCGCATGATCCTGCGGCGTCGAGAATATAATTGCATAGATCAGGCCGTCGCGCACCGATTCCGTCGGATTGCCCACATTGAACATGAACTTGACGCGCTGCCTGACCGTGTCGGGCACGCAGGAATACATCGGATACCAGCCCATTTTGTTGAAGACCACGTAGATCTTGTAGATCTGGTTGCGATAGATATAGACGGGCCGGTCGAATGTGATATCCAAATGCGAATCGTAGCGCACCCTGGCCGTACAGTGCGTATACGTGATGCGCGAACCGTGCATGTCCTGTATGTGGGCATAGAGCACCTCAGTGTATCGCTCCGCAAAGCCAGCAGAATTCATCAGCTCGCCGCAAAGCACCTGCGTCGGCACCTGCACGCCCAATATCCAAATGTTCGTGTCCACCTTGAGCGATAGAAAGGATAATTAGCTGGCTTTCAAAGGTATATTATCGCCTGATCATCGTGCCTACCTGAAAGGTGACTCCACAATCGGTGACGCTGGTGTTGCGATAATCGAACTGTCTGGCTATGGAGCGCATGCAGTAGGAGCGTGTCATATCGTGATGCGAATTGCTGGCGACAATGACATCGCTATCGTTGCCAGATGGAACAACTGCTGGTGCAGCTGCTGCTCCGGCTGCAGCAGCGGCTGGTGGTGCACCGTCGTAGGCATCGCCAAAGGCGGCGCCGTTGGGCAAGGGAAGCGGCTCGTCGCCGAAGCTAAAGCCATAGCTTGGCATGTGATCAACGGTAGCTGCAGCAGCTGCCGCTGCGCCGGCATTGGCGCCCAGGTTGAGCGGCACGCTGATGCGTTGTCGTGTGAAGAGCGGCTGATTGGTGCGCGTGGTGGTGCCAGGAAAGCCGTTGGACGCATTCGCGTTCGGATTATTGCTGCTACGATATGAGGAGCTAAGCTCCCTCTGCCTATGCGCCGACTCATAAAAATTGCGCGTGCTGCGCGACACGCAGAATCCTTCCGGCATATTGCAATCGTTCAACGTGGGACTGGAGATTTTGATGAGTATGGCCAGGGCTTCGTGCTGCTGGAGCAGTTTGGAGCGTGCCGGTCCCTCGGCAAACTGTTGTGGTGTCATGGTGAGGAAGCGTATCTTCTTGACAGCCTGCCTCAGCATGGCACCATCCATGATCGTTCTTTGTGCATCCATCATGTTGATCATGTTGGCTGCTGCCTCGGCAGCGTTCATCTCCTCCTCATTGGCATTGCCCGACGCATCGCTGTCAATGATCACCACATCATCGTGGACTATGACAGCGCTAACATTTGCGTTCGATGTCGATGAGGAGCAGTTGCTGCTGGCTGGATGAATGGGTGAGCTGCCAGCGGAGCCATTGCCAGTGGGCTGCTTATAGCTCTCAACGTCCTCATCCTGATGCATATGCTGCACCATGGCCGCCACATCGGGCTCCATTTTGATCTCCTCGATCATATCATTGGCAGCTGCAGCTGCTTCTTCCGCACAGACGGCAGATTTTCCACTGCCACTGGCCGCCTCCTCGTTGCCATTTTCATTCAAAATGCCGCGTTCGCTGGCAAATTTTAACAGACAGTTGAACAAATCCAACTCAGAGTCAATATTCAAACGATGCTGATCCAATATGGCCATCAGAGTGGAAACTTCAATGTCAAGGAAGCTGGGATCGGAGAGCACTTCCCTGGTGTTGGCAGCGATTAGGTCCATGCTGCTCTGCATGAGGCGCGGCTCATCGAACAATTTGGCGAACTCGTAAGCACGGCAGGCGTTCTTTGGACTCAGATCAGCCCATAGGAAGTGGGTGCAGCGTGTTACCACGTGTGGAAGCATGTATTTCTTGGCCACGTAGCATAGCTCGCAGGCTTTATCGAATGAGCCAATTGTTATGCGATCCGTATAGATGTACTCGAGCATCGCTTCAAAAGCCTCCGGTTGTACATCGGGTATTATGATCGGATCCGTTTTATCCGGCAAATTCCCAAAAAACATTCGCTCAAAAACAGGCGAAGCCATCGCCAAAAGGAGCTTATGGCCCGATATAATTCGTTGATTGGGCGGTGTGCCAACGAGAAAGCGGCAATCGGCCCATTTTTCTGAATGTAACAGATATTGGCCACGATCTTTGATCTCTGTCAGACTGTTTTGCCAGTCCAGATCCATGTTGTGCACAAATCAAAACGTTTACAATTTATATTTATTTATTGTGTACCCTTGTTTATATGTATGTCGCGACTGCAGTGTTGATTAACGTCAGCACACAGAGTTGCTTGCCGCACTAAAAGTATCGATAAGATGGTCATCATTGAAACAAATAGTTCGAAATACTAGATTAGCTTCTAGCACAACTAGCTTTATTGGATTATATATATATTTGCATTTAAGTAAGTTTGTAGTGCAAATTAAGTACGCATCAAATGTTGGTGTAGGTCGCGAGCTTGGCAGAGTTGCATTCGCATGTAAAACGAGGTGTGTGCATTTTTTTCATTTCGAGCTGCGGTCACACTTAAAGCGAACAGCAACAATTGCATTGCGTAGAAAAATAAAGTGCTTAAAACGTATAAAAGTTCTGTAGCAATTTTTTGATTGGACTATTAAGCTACGTGCAAATTGCAACAAATAAAAAACATACCAAAGGCTAAATACAATCGACATAGTTGTGTCGTACACTCTGTATATGCGTATGTGCTTTGTTCTATAAAGAACCTGTGAGTGCAAGTGCTAGTGTGTGTGTGTGAGCGTGTTTGTGCGTGTGCGTGTGGGTGCGTGCGTTTGTGTGTGTGTTGTGCGAGTGCCGTAACGTGAAATGGCAAAGAAAACGTACGATTTACTTTTTAAACTTCTGCTAATTGGCGATTCCGGCGTTGGAAAGACATGTATACTATTCCGTTTCTCGGATGATGCATTCACATCCACATTTATATCGACCATAGGTGAGTAAATGGCGCAGTCCTCACTTAACATAGCTTCATATATATATATTTAATTATATATATATATATTTAAATATATATATATGTATATGTATGCATGTACCTGCAGAATTGGTGTGTGTGTTTGTGAGTGTTGGTAAGCGGTGTTGTCAATTGCCAATGTTTGTGTGTCTGTGTGTTTTGTAGGCGGCGCCCAAAACCAACAAGGACACGGCCACTTGTGTGTGCGTATTGGGCGTGGCATTGGCTTAATACATTTCCCCCCTAAGCAGCGTTACAATAATAGATTAAATAATGTATATATTATATACACATTCATATATATATATATACGTGCGATAGCCTTTGGACTTAATGAATCGCACTCATTGCCTGCATAAGGCGCGCTGTTGTTGGTTAGGCGCTTCAATAGTATATAATGTACACAGTGTTGGTAAACTGGATTATAAATAATGACGCATACATATAAAAATATTTGAGTGTATGTTATGATTCACACATACAAGGCTACGCATTATTCGAAGTTCCAACTAAATAAATTGTTATCAAATGTACAACACGATAAACCAGTTCAACTTGTGACGTCATAGCTGTAATTGGAATATGTGACACGATCTCTCGTTATTGCTATTAATTAATTGTTATTGTTGTTTGCCTTGCAGGAATCGATTTCAAAATCAAAACAGTCGAACTCAGGGGCAAAAAAATTAAATTACAAATATGGGATACGGCCGGGCAGGAGAGATTTCACACAATCACCACATCCTATTATCGTGGTGCGATGGGCATAATGCTTGTCTATGACATAACGAATGAGAAAAGTTTCGAGAATATAGTCAAATGGTTACGGAATATAGACGAGGTAAGCAAACCCAATCAATTTTCCATCTGATCTCACTTACTCACTCTCTCTCTCTCTTTTTGATTTAGCATGCAAATGAGGATGTGGAGAAGATGATATTGGGCAACAAGTGCGATATGTCGGACAAGCGAGTTGTCAGCAAAGAGCGCGGCGAAGCGGTAAATTACACATACATAAACACAAATTTTTGAATTACGCTCACAAATACTCTCTGTGTCTCTATCTCTCTCTCTGACATTTAGATTGCAAGGGAGCATAGCATACGATTTATGGAAACATCCGCCAAATCAAATATAAATATTGACCGCGCATTTTGTGAACTTGCCGAGGCCATATTAGATAAAACATCGGGCCGCGAATCGGCCGAGAATCCCGAAAGGGTTGTCATCGATCGCGGCAATAGCGACAAGGCGACGAGCTACAGCAAATGTTGTGCGTAATGGGGTTATGACACCTGTTAGTTTAACGTTCACGGTTGGTTTTGTGATCTATAACATACATACATACATACATACATGCACACACACATACACACACCCACACACATATATATATATATATGTATACATATTTAACAAACTTGGCAAAAACCTAGTGCTTTTCTTAACTGTGCGTGCAACTGCGTGTGTGTTTGAGTGTGTTTCTTTTATAACTTTTTGATAGCTTCTTTAATATTACTATATGAACAAAAAAAACAAGAAAAACAAAAAACAAACTAATATGAAAATTAAACAAATGCGTTTTCTACTGGGTGGTAACCCTGCAATCTAACTGGTACTCATGCGCATCCTGTCTCGCTTCCACAAATGACATCTATCTTATGCTGCGCAAAAAAAATGGAAATAAAACCAACTTAAAGCAAAACTAACAAGTGTCATAGCCCCACATAGCGGCAGGCCAGCAGTATATAACTGTTATACTGTTATACAATGCAAGCAATCAACTTGGACAAACACACACACATGCGTACACATTCTAATAGCCGTAACAACCAAGAAAGAACCTACCTAAAGTTTTATAATATTGTATAAATGTAATTTGGAGTAATTTTACAAAAAAAAAAAAAAAAAAAAAACAAAGAAAACAACAATAGCGTACGTTTGTAAACGCACAACGAAACGAACCAAGTGGAAAACGAAACAGCGATAGCTGCAAATTGATAAGCAAAAAAAAAAAAAAAACAAATTAAAGTGCATTTTTGCATGTCGCGCATTTGTGGCATGCGGCCCTATTTGACGTACAGTGGAACAGACGGAACTGAAACGGACGCACATGCGACTTAAACTCTCTTTCCTTCTCTCTCACACACACAGAGCAACACACTTTATATTGTATATGTATATGATAATTACTTAAATACCACAAAGAAACGAAAAAAAATCACTTAAAAAATGCCAACAATTTGTGTACGCGTTTTTTTTTAAACTTTTGTCGGGCACACATGTAACATGTAATTGTAACAATTTTTTTCATATATGCATATGCAAACACACACACACACACACTTACAGAGACAGACATACATGTATGTAATGCTACAAATACTTGCAAGTACTTCATTTTGATTGGCTGCCTGCTTTTTTGCGTTTAACCGTTAGTTAGCTTAGCTGCAACTTGCTTTCCGTTTTGTTATTGGTTAGGAAAGAGCATATAAAAGTGAGGTTGGAATCGAGCCGCCTGCATCTTATAAAGATTAACTGTATTTTTTTCATCCAACAGAAGATACAAAAAATGGCGTAAAAACATTTAGCTTACGCCAATGCGCCTAAAGCACGCACACTTATATACACATAAATATGTATATGTGTATGTATGTGTGTGTGTGTATTTATATAAATATAAAATGTGTTTTTTTTTCGTAATACTTATTATTTGTACATGTATATGGATTTAGCGTAGTTGTCCACACCAAATGATTTAATGATTAAATATTAAAGAACAATTTAAAGCGTCATCTAATCCAAATAAAAAATTGAAAATAAAAACAAAACAAGAAAAATTAGCAACAATAAGAATTTTGTAAAGTGGGCGGGGCTATATTAGTTGCTGCACTTGTAAACACGCTCGCCCGCTATCCAGGTGGACAGCACCTGTAAATCATCGTTGAGTACTATGAAATCAGCATCCGAACCAAAGTCCAATGTTCCCTTCTCACGCTCAATGCCCAAACAACGAGCCGGGTGCAATGTGGCAGCCTCAATGGCAAACACCTGAGAGCAGCCTGAATGAGAGGGGAACAGTTGAGTGAGAGATTGGCGACGAGTGCTGGGTACTCGAGATTGACTCACCTGTTGCCCTTTGGAAGATGCGCACACACTCGTCCATGGGCGCAATGCTGCCACAGAGCGTGTCGGTGCCAGCGATAAAAGCTTTACCCTGCTTCACCTCCAACGGCAGCTGGCCAATGTGATGGACGCCATCCTCCAGGCCAAGTGCGGAAATCGCATCTGTGACCAGGATCAAGCCGTCGGGATGCGTTCGATAGGCAATGCGCAGGGCAGCTGAGTGCGTATGCACTCCATCGGCAATGATGCCGAAGTAGACAATACGACCAGCCGGTATTTGATCGGAGGTTAGCAAACCCACCAATCCTGGATCACGATGATGAAAGGGCAGCATCGCATTGAACAGGTGCGTAATGAGGGTCGCACCATGCCGAACAGCTCGTTCGCCATCGCTCAAGCTGGCCATCGAGTGGCCCAAGGAGACGGTAATGCCCGCCTTAACTAGCTCATCGATAACGCTCGCATCGCTCACCTGCTCAGGTGCCAGCGTTATTATCTTAATGCGTTCCAGCAATCCGTACGTTGAGCGCAGCGTGTCCATGCCCTAAGAGAAGCAAGAGAAGAGAGAAGTTTAAGTAATGTTGAAAGAGAGGAGAAGAGAGAAGCTTAAGCAAGAAGAGAAGAAGCAAAAGAGGAGAGAAGTTTAAACAAAATGGAAAGAGAAGATTGGACTTAGAAGGAGAACAGAGAAGCTGGAGCAATATGGACAGGAGAGCGAGAAACTTGAGTATTTTGGAAAGAGAAGAGAGAAGCGTAAACAGCATTGAGAGAGGAGAGAAAAGCTTTATCAATGAGAAAAAAGACGAGAGAAGCCGAAGCCAGATGACGAGAGATGAGAGAAGCTTGGGCAAAATGAAATGAGAAGCTTAAGTAATGTGAAGAGCTTAAGCAATTTTGAAAGAGCTCAAAGAAGCTAAAGAAATATTGGCAGGGAAGAGAAAAGCTTAAGCAACATTCACTCACATTGTCAATAGTCTGAATGCAGTTGGCTGGGTGAGCGCCTTTTTTTTGTGGATTGATGAAGGGTCCTTCGGCATGGACGCCCAAAATGCCGGCACCGCCTTCGATGCGCTGTGGCATATGCGGCAATATCTTATGATAGCTATCATTGGGTGACGTTACGAGCGTGGGACAGAATGAGGTAACGCCGCTGCGTATCAGACCTGTGGCAACCTTGCGCACGACCGCCTCAGTAGTGTCCTTGTCATGGGAGAAGTCAACACCATAGCCGCCTGCGAAAGAGAGAGAGAGAGAAAGCGATTTTGATTATGCACGCGAATAGTAGATAAGTTGCAACTATCTGTGCTGCACCTACTTCGGTGTTGTTATGAATAAATGCCATGCAAGCTGAACTGTCTTTATGCACTGCTCTAACACTTTGAAGAGCGCAATGCGAATAAAAAGCTGAGCATGCATAAAGTTTACTCTCTAGCTACACTGCTCTAACAGTCGTTCGTTTGTGCTTATAGATTTCGTTTAGTTGTTTACCGTTGATTTGCACATCGCCATTATCGCTTTGCATGCATCTCGTTCTCTCTAATTCAATGTTTATGATTACAATCGCGCTTTTTGAGCTTACAGTACAGTGGGCGGATCGGCGATTAGATTAATATACGCAAATTATGTGACCTTGGCGACACATTAAAAGTGAAATGCCAGCTGTTTTAGCTGTTCAGCTGTAACTGCCCTTGTTTACCATTGATTTGCAAATCGATGTAGCCTGGCGCTATGATCGCACCGCAACAATCGATGCGTTGGTGCGCCGTCGCCTGCTCCTCATAGAAAACTGGCTCCGGATTGATGATTCTGCCATCTCGCACCCATAGATCTTCGACGATCAGCTGATGATTACGCACTAAGCGGCAATTGACGAACTGAATTAACTGATGAGGCAAGCTTTTGCAGTTATTGCTATTAGACATTTCGTTAGGTGTGGCTGATGAAAGCAACAAATGAAAACTAAAACAACAAAAAAAGGAACACAGCCACACGCTCAGCAAGCAATAGTGTTTATATACAAACGAATAAGGAAAACAAAAAGAAATAAAGATTACAACACGCACTGGCACGGCGCCCGCGTCCCTGTCGGCGACAGAATGTTGAGTGCTTTGCAGTGTGGCGCTGTGCGCGACTAAATAGCCGACCAGCTAGGTAAGTACGCAGCTAACACACACAGCTGATAATATGTTCAAAACTCATTGTTTTTTCCATACGCACATATTAACAGCTGTGCGCTGCGTACTAAAAAGCAAAACCAAAACATGTGTGCAACTGCCATACCAAGCGGTTTCATACCACTCAACTGAATAACGGCTGTACACAGCTTATGATAAATCGATTTGCATTTGAATATAGCAATTAGCATTTGTCTGAGCTCTTTTATACGATAGTTTGAACATAGCAATTAGCATTTGTTTCCTTTCTATTTGAATTTAAATTTGAGTTTGAAAATCGAAGCAAAAGCAAGTTATATCTCATTAATAAAAATGTTTTAAGTTCGTTTACAACGATTGATGTTTCTCTTTTTTTCGCGAGAAATATGTGAATGACCCTGCTGCACGCTTATCAATTATAAAATACACTCGTTGCTGTATAACAACGTAATTATTTTTCCCTCTTTTCCCAGTTGCTGTGGTTCTTGAGATAGCAATGTGTATATATATTCTTATATAATATACTAATAATAATATATATGTAAGTGCATATATACACGCGTAAAATGAACACTTGAAAGCGTATTTAATGCGGTCAAAGCGCGCTCGTTTTATCTCTCGCACACCCCTCGGTCATGCTCTTAAGCCAAACTTCCCTTTCCCTCTCTCTTTCTCTCTCGCTGGCTCTGTTCCTCTGTCTTTCTCTTACTTACTGATAGCGCTAATCTTTGCGGTCCGCCATGAAGTTTTTGCAGCTTGCAACGGTAATTTGCCCGACCACCGTTAGCCGCACATTGTTTGTTATCTCTTTTTCACTCTTGTTCGTTTACTTTGAAACTTTTCCATAGGCGCAGCGCTTGCTGGCGCAGACCAGGGAAGGGAGTCTGCCAGAGATACTTGATAACTTGCATTGCCTGCGTAAATTGCCTTTGCCAGTGCCTTCTCCATTTGGCATGCACTCATTTAGTTTATCTGCATTTAGGCACTTAATAAACTTAATGACTGCCTCTTTCTTGCACTCGAATGTATATATACATATAGATTTCAATATGTATATAGATAGAAGGAAAGAGAGAGAGAGAGAGAGAGAGAGAGAGAGAGAGGGCGAGAGAGCTCTGTGTATATGCATATCTCGCCTAAAAGGCTTTCAAGTTTTCTTTATTCATTCCAGCGATAAGCCAAATATCCCCTGACCCGACCCTGAAGCCTCGCGATAACCCACGCCACACGCCGCAGCCCTGGCAATCGAGCCGAGTGTGAGCCACAAAAAAAAGGGGCAAAACGTTGTCAGTGGCAACTACTTTGATGAGTTATGATAAAAAATTTTATACGCAGCTAAAAATTAAATAAAAAACAGAAACAAAAATGGAAACGTAACCTAGGATGGAAGCCAAATGCATTCAAGTTTTAATTGGTAAAATTGCTGGGGGATAGCGGAACTCATTAAATTTATATGTTTAAAGCAAATGCTTCAAAATTATGATCTGCCCTAACCTCGCTCTATGCAATCTAATCTAAAAATATCGCCTAACTTATGTCAATTGACACTAAAAGCAATTCTTATCGGTGCTTTGCCCACTTTAACTACAGTTAATCAACTCAAAAACACTTTTTTGCTAATAAAATGCAAACTTAAACTCACAAAAGTAAATATAAAAAGCAATTTTCATATTATTATTAAGAAAAAAACTATAAATATATCACAGCTAAACTCTAGTTACTATAATTTTTGAATTAACCTCAGTTTGGGCTTAATAAATTCGACATAACCTCAGTACAATCAAAGCTTGAGCTTGTAAAACTTACAATAATTTTAATTATCTAACCTCAAGGCCAACAATATCTATAATCACTATAATTTGGAACACTATTTAACGTCAGTTAGTTATACCTAACCTCACATAAGTCGTAGAAATAAATAAAATATGTAAATAAAAATGTGGTTTGAGCTTAAAAGCAACCCAACCTCAACCGATATAGTTTGTATCTAATATCTAACCTCACTTAGTCAAAAATAGCCTGACAATGCTTCGAAATCCTGACTTAACCTCAAAAATCATATTTTATTTATAAGAGAAAATTAACAGAGTAACCTCAACTTAGCTGAGCTGATCTAAAATCAACAAAAACTCGCCTTATCTTATCCTACCTTCATACCTAACCTTACTTAGTCAAACTGCAATTCAAATTAATCAAATTAATTTTGATTAAATTTTATGTTTATTTATGTAATTTACAGGGTATTTGCCAAAGAGTCGATTGTTGTTGTTTGTCTCTGAAATGTCAGAGAACAAGTGTTTGTCGCATTATTTATTTACAACTTTTTCAGGCATGACTAGACAACAGTGTGAAAGAGATAGATAGAGTGGAGGGGAGGGAAGTGGTGAGTGAGTGGGAGAGATAGAGACAGCACTGAGAACGGGATTTTGGGGTTTTTTGGTGCTTTTTTGCTGGCGTTTTTTGTTGGGCGATCCTAACCGAGCGCCACATGTTGCACTGCTAAACCGACTGCCGCATGATGTCCGCAGAGTGCCTCGCATTGTGAAATGTTTTATTGCATTATTTGCAACAGTAGCAGCAGCAGCAGCAGCAGCTTGCGGGTGGCCTACAAATGAAGCTGGATGCAGGCAGCTGCACTGGGACAAAAACTGTAGATTTAACTAAAATATGAAAGCGAGAGAGAGACAGACAATGAAAGATAAATAGATAGATAAATAGATATTGCGAAAGAGGAAAAGAGACAGGAAGGACAACAGGTGAGCTAGAGACCAAGTTTGAGATACAGAAAAGAGAGAGAGAGAGAGAGGACTGATGAAGAGAGAATAGAGAAAGTGAGAGAAATATACAGAAGGAGAGTTAAAGAAAGAGAGAGATAGAGATTGAGATAAAAGATGAGAGATGGGAGATGAGAGATAAGAGATAAGTGATGAGAGATGAGAGATGAATGATAAAGACAAAGAAAGTGACAGCAAAATAGAAAGAAGGATAAGAGATAAACCAAGAGAGAGATAGATAGAGAGAAGAGATACCCTTTGCCTCCCTCACTCTCCTTCTCTCTCTCTCTCTCTCTCTCTGCAGCTCTCCCTTGGTGTCAACAGCTTCTTAAAAAATTATGTTAAGCAAATCCCTAGCGAATGCTGTTTCCATAGACGCTTCACTTTCGGCTAATTATTTTCGCTCAGTGTATGCAGGTATGCCCGTGTGTCTGTGTGTGTGTGCGTGTATTTGTGCCTTGTTTTTGTGGCTTGTTGGAAAATGCCGCTACATTTTATTATGGCTAAGCACGCATTCATTATGCTCCAGAGCGAAAACCGACAAAACCGACAAAACAAAAGGGGCTGCGGGTGGGCGTGGCTGGGTGGTTGGGCGGCTGGGGTGCTGGGTTGCTGTGTTGCTGGTCTGCTCTCACAACAAGACAAATGATTGCCAAGACATAAGAAAGCCCCACGCCCCACACCGTCGCCTGCTCTGTGACTACGTGGCTCATTTGGCTCGTTCGACTAATCGCAAATAACGCACATCGATTAGCTGCTAAGGGAATAAGCGAGAAGGAGTGAATCACACAGAGAGAGAGAGAGAGAGAGAGTGAGAGAGAGAAACAATTAGCACGGTCTGGACATAATTGGCGTGCCGTTAGTTGCTCTGATTAAAGAAGCAATCATAAAATTAAGACCCATAATCCTCTGCAATTTAAGCACACGCATGACAACTCTCTCTCCCTCTGCCCCCCCTCTCTCTTTGACAAAGGTGGTCTGGTCTCCGCTTCGAGTCTGTGGCAAACAAAGCCAAAGCTGGCCACAAGCTAATATGTGTAATAACTAAACAGAAGCACAACACAAACCGCAACAATAATAAGTTGAGAATGTTTTCCAGCGAGCGTTCAAGCTGAACGACCAGGCGCTACCCTGTAAAGCAACAACACGTTATTTATCTGCACTATATTTATGTATTCATAAATTTATATATTTTTATATTTTTATTAACATATTTTATTTATTTATTATTTATTTATATATATACATAAAGTTCAATACAAAAGTCATTTACTCAGTAAAGCGCTGTTCTCTGCGCTTATCAAAATAAAAAATTCTTTTCTGGTTGCTTTTTCGTGTGTCGATGAATTGTTCTCAAATTTCAATTGTGTAATATTTATACGATCGCGAAATTAATAAGCATTAAAAATTTAGAAAAATATGAAAATATGTTTTCGAAATTATAAGTCTTACAATATTTCCAGCATCAAAAAATGGACTGAAAAAGTAAATACTTAAAAGATTTAATGAATAATACATTTTAATACCGAGCTAAAAAATCAAATTAAACAATACATTTTTTTATTTTATTTTAACATTTAGACATATTAAACAAAAATTAAAATATACAAAAAGTATAATTATTTTTAAATTTAACTAAATTAAGAAATAGTTAAAAAAAAAAATAAATTAAAATATGGAAGAAAATAAAACAAATTATTAAAAACTTAAAATAGGTATAATCAATTGGAAAATGACTGAATTGAACTATTTTTTGTGTGAACATTTTGCGAAAAAACATTTTTAAAACATTTTAAAAAAGAAAAAAATTATTTATTTTTGTTTTTTATTTTGTTATTTTTGTTAAAAAAGTTTAAAGGCTTTTTAGAATTAATTTATTTAAGTAAATTTATATTATTATATATTTTTTTAGGCTGCGTTAAGCTCTTAAACTGCATATAGCGATCTGGCATACCCCAAAAGGCATTGGTCTGATTGCTGGGTATAATATATCACTTTACACGCTTTGTCCAATACACTGCAATGCATGCACGAGTATTTGTGTTTACAAACATACACACGCACATGCACACGCACACACACACACATATGGGCAAATGCATTTGAGTGCGTGGCCAGGCTGAAGCCAAATGCGGAATTGGACTCATTGGCTACGTGCTATGGCCAAAAGCAACAACGAGCTGGGCAACTAAGTGCACGTGTTTAAATGATGTGCTAATAGATACCCTGTTAAACAACCTTAAAACTGAAATATGGCAATATTTTATTAATATTGGTTGCTAAAGAAGCAGATACTGTATATATTTGAAATGATGAGCTAGAATATACCCTGGAATTACAGTAAATAATAAATATTTTATATATAAATATATGAAAAAAAATTAACTGAAATGCACAAATGATGGACTAAAAGTTACCCTGTAAAAAAGAAATTAGACTAAAAAGACTTTAAGAATTCAACTTTAATTTTTAAACGGTAAAGTTATGGAATATAATTCAAAACTTATAGAAAAACACTAAAAGCTGAGCATTCAAAGAGCATTTTGTTATATTATTATTTTATACCAAACAAGTATGCTTGCCGTACTTCATACCCTATATGTGACTTATGGCGTGAATGCAATAGAGCTCACACATCTGTACAATAGGTAAAGATGCGTACAAAAAATGTCTTAATAAATAATTAATGAGCTAGCAATACCCTGTAATTGAGATATGCAGCTTAACAAGCTAGAACTGAAGTCAAGCACAGTTTTTATGGCTAAATATGCAACAGATAACTTAAAAAATAAGTTAAAATGTCTTATAGATTAAATATCTAATACCCTGTAAATATAAATAAAAAATAAGTAGAAGTTAGAGTAGAGTAGGAAAGCTTTCCTTTGCTAAAGAAAACAAATCAGAGATTTTAAGTCAGATTTATGATACATTATACATCATACCCTGCTTGCAGCTAGCTACAAGTACAGGGTATACCAAGAGCAGCCGATGCAGCAATATGAAACCTTCATTAGCGAGTAGCTAGTGGTGGAGAAATGAGGAAGTGGAGACTGGAACTTAGCTGGATTGGTTAAGGATTGCAGCCGACCGACCGAAAGAGCGATAGAGAGAGAGAGAGAGAGGGAGAGAAACAAGAGGCAGAATTCAGGCTTGAAAACGCTTCCGGTCATACAAATTGTACGTGAAACGTGAGAAATTAATTTTCAAGGTGCTCAGCATTGAATAGACGAGCAGCAATAGTATTGAGGAGGCAGCTGCTTCCCTCTGACCAGTTGACCATTGGGCGTCAAAGTTTGAGTCAGTTCGAGCGGGCGTTAATCAAACAAAAAAACAAACACACACACACTCACTCACACACACACCCATACATAAATTTGTTGGCTCTTTAATCAACAAAAATTGAAATTTTGCTCACTAAAGCAAATTATTTTTTGCCTCTGTTGCATTTTGGTTGGGCTCAAATTCAATTTGAGACTTGGCCATAACTTAAAGATGCAATGAAAACAAGCTTGTTGAGCTTTAATTAATCGAATCAATCATAATTTGTTATTTTATTAGTCAGTTTTAAAATGGATGTCTCGAGTGCAAACTAAAACTCACAAAGTGACTTGGTCAAAGAATGGCATCAAGAGAGTGAGTGACGAGAGGAAGGAGAGAGCGGAGGGAGAGAGAGTGCTTGCAGCCTTTTGCCACTGGCTCAGCTTAAATGTGACAAAATACACGCGTACATGTGTAAATGGCAAGGTGTGCGTGTGTGTGTCTATTTCGCATATGCAAAGAAATGTCAAAATTCAATTTAATGCTGCCGTAACGAAAATCTGTCAGCTTGCAGCACAAATAATGTCAAAGCCACACA
Source organism: Drosophila eohydei (assembly GCA_035045825.1). Lineage (NCBI taxonomy): Eukaryota > Metazoa > Arthropoda > Insecta > Diptera > Drosophilidae > Drosophila > Drosophila eohydei. The sequence continues at coordinate 872,342 of JAWNOT010000120.1, forward strand.
TACTCGCACACTGTCATGGCTACAAAGTATTGAACACACACAAACACACTAGCGCACACACCCATGTGCACATATGCACACGCACACACTGGCGCACAAAGGCAAAAGAGCTTGCGTCTGTCAGAGGCAATTGTGGCTGATTTGCGCTTTTTCCTGCACGACTTTAACTCAGAATAACTAGAAGGAGGAAGGACAAAAATAACGGCAACCACAACAACAACAGCGTATGCGGGCACCGTTTTGATAAACGGGCAATGCTTTCGCTTACACCTCAACCATTATGTGGCTGGTTGCTATATGTTGCAGTGGGGGCACATGTGATTTTCTTTTTCTGTATTGGCATTCGAAGGGGATCGACGCGACGTTCGATTCCGCGACGTTGACATGTCAAATGATTTTACAAAAGCGGCGCAGTCAGCTGCCAGCTAAACTGAAGGAAGAGTGCGAGATGTTCCGACAAAAGCGACAGCAGCAGCAGCGTCAAAGCGACAGCTGCAATTGAAGTTCTTGATGCCCGCGGCAGACCGACTGTAACGCAGCATAGCGCAGCGCAGTTCTATGGAGCGCAATGTGCCGTTGCTTTGTTTGTGGTGGGATCACACATTCGCGCTCACGCAAAGTAAGCTCTGATCTCTCTGCAGTTGAGTAGAGCATATTTTTTGCAACTTTTTTTTTCTCTCTCTCTCTCTCTCTCTCCATTTGTTTTGCCTAGGCTTAAAAAGTATGCTATATGTATGTTAAAGCACTGTGCCCACTGTGCTTTAAAGTTGCGTTTTATTGTCTTGTTCTTTCCTTCTCACTGTTGTCTTTGTGTGTGTGTCACCTTTTTAATTGAGACGATTGCATGCAGAGGCGTGGTTGCAGTAGGCGAGCGTGGGTAGAGACCGAGGTTTCGCCTCTGTTTATTTAACTGTTATGAGCGAAAATGCGAGTGTTTTGACATTTGAGAATTAACGTTTGAGATAACAGTTATGAGATAGAGAGAGTGAGCGAGTGAGTGAGTGAGTGAGTGTGTGTGTGTGTGTGTGTGTGTGTGTGTGTGCGTGTGTGCTTCAACGCATTTAATTGGGCAAGCGATTGCCTGACTTGCTTACAAATGTGCGTGAAATCGTGCGCGCGTCTAAAGCAGCAGCGGCTCAAGAGCAAAAGCTAACGTGTGTGTGTGTGTATGTGTGAGTGCGTGCGTGAATATTGCATGTGATAAATTATTTTAAAGAGCCGCCCTCTCCCCCGCCGCCCATCACTCCGTTACGCCTTTGCATCAGTTTTAATATTGTTGCGAATTTTATTTACGCGCAAACAACAAATTTATAAACGTTTATGACAAGAGACAGACGACCCCGCCCCTACCACTACGCCCTCCTCCACCCATACCGAGCGCTGCTTGCGAAGCACCCATCTCTCTCGCTCTCTTTCATTAATAATTGTTGCCTTTGTTTTTGGCATTTGTTGTCGGCGGTTTTGGCGACTACTCAAATAAAATTTATTGTTTCTGATATTTCTTTAGTCATTATTATTACGCACATTTATTATTTATTATTTATTTATTAATTTGTTTTACATGCGGATTATGCGGGTCATGACAAAGCACACGCACACACACGCGTCAATTGAGCTACGTGCACAGTGGAGCAAAGGCAGAAATTTTCCTGAAAAATATTTTCTTGAATTTTTCTTCGATTTTCTCTGTGAATAGAAATTTCCCTATACTAATTTTATTATTAATGGTTTATATAATATCATACAAAACTTTATAATATTTTTGGATTGTTTATTCCTTAATTCTTAGTTTTGATTGTCAAACTTTATCTGCGTGTCAGGAAATTTAACAAGCACTTTGACACTTAAATAACCTTTCTTTAGTAGGCAACGGCTTGAACTTCGTCTGAGATTTCAAGGTACCAGTTCGCTGCTCATATAATGTTCAGTCCTAGTCCAGTTACAGAGCTGAACACAACTAAAAACTAAAAACTCTAAAAAAAAAGTCAAGGTACTTTATATATATTTTGTAAAAGTGAATCCGGTTCGAGTGTAAATTTATATACTAAAAAGGTTCGGAATAATATATCTGTATCTATTTATCGTGTGACAGATAAAGTTATCCAACATGAGCAGTAAGTATCTCAAGGTCTAAAGATATAGGTCTAAGAGCTCAGACTGATCTAAAGAAAAAGTTTGTTCTAAAAAAGTTTCTATACTGAGTGAAGTAACACTTCATTCCAAGCTAATCTTTTTTGAGCTTAACCCCAGCTCACGCTCCGGACATACTCGACGACGATATAGATCGGGATCTGGCTTGCCCCATATCCCCTGCGCTCAGCGAGGAGCTGGATCGTCCAATCGATATATTGGACATCGATCGACCATGCAACGATACCACTGTTGGATCAGTGCCGGCTGATAACGCCACGTTCGCCGAGTCGGACAAACACGATATTTATCTACAGAGCCGTTGTGACTCGGGCACAAGTCCTGCTCGTCCGTACTCGCTGAACGATATGGGTCCGGATGCCGATTTGAAGGAACCATTGGGACCTTGCGGGGATTATGTGGAGCAGTTGCGTATACCGTGCAGCAAGATCGATAACAAGGATAGTTTCTATTCACGCAATCCGATTACCGGCTCCGGTCTTAATGGCGATGGCGTTGGCGGTTTGAAGCCAAAGAAGCTCAAGAATCGAGGTTTGTGTGTAGAATTATACAAGCTCATAATTTAGCTTAGATAGTTAGAGTTTGCCGAGAGGGCATGGCCAACAGTTAGATCACGTATGGAAAATACTTCCACCATCCCCGAATCTGCCCCCAGCTAAGTCTTTCCTCCATTAATTCTCTATTATATACATTTCTCTCGTTATCTTTTTGTATGATAGAGGGTAACCCCGTTACCGGGGAGGGTTACAAGCCGGGCGCCACCGACTTCATACAGCCGCCCAATCAAATGGGTGGACAGCCGATGCACCCTAACACGAATAATAGAGTCCCACCTGGAGGGTATTCGTCGGGACTGTGGTGAATGTTGTATCCAGAGCGCTTTGACCAGCCCTGCAAGCTAAAACCAAACATCAAATACAATTTAAAAACGCATCGAAGATGGTATATAGAAAGACCGATATCGATGACAATCGCAAGGCCCGATTTTAGCACGAAAAACTACAACAAATATGGAAAGGACTAATAGTACTAATTTAAGGACAACTGCAATGTTACCTAAGGAAAATTCCAAACAAAAATCTCCGATGAACGAACATGCGCACATGATAATAACAAAAATATACCAACTTTATATTTTTATCAAGAAAAACCCAATAGCTGAAAAATAGAGATAGGAAAATCACGGAAGAATCGCTTACACAAAAAAAAAAATTTGTATATTACCCAGAAAAATTTCAAGGAAAAACTAAATTCTATTTCTTGGCCATAAACTACTTGGCAAAGATAAAAGAAAATCACGACGAAGCAGACAAAAGACTACATAGATGCCAATAATACACGTGAAAAATACTAACTGAACTCTAGGTTGATGTAACTAGACCTATACCACGCAAATCGTACTAAATTATAATTTATACCAACAATACGGATAGTACCGGAAAAATACTTGGGAAATACCACTTTTTCATAACATACTTTATCCACAATTCTAGCAGCTCTATATAATATATATATAATATATATGTTATGTATGTAAAAAGTATATATAGATATATTGACAGATATATATATCCATGTAAATAATCTATATATACATTTATATACATAAACAAATATATGTACATACTTATGTGTATATCCATATATATCTATATACATATATAAATATGGTAATCGGTATATACTATATAGGTTTATAGGCGCACATTCACAACTATTTTCCTATATATTGTATATTTTACCTTCTATATTTATATAGATATATATGCATATGTATGTCTTTATAACGTTTTTATAATTGGAAAATAAAATTGAAACACGTAAAACAACTGAAATTTTGTTTGAATGTAATTGTAGCACGAGTGCTCGAAATACCCTGTATAATTTAATTTATTTTATGTATTTTTATTTAGTATTAATGTATTAAGTATTAGTATTTATTTATTAAGGCAATGCTTCGAATCTTTTTGTCACCTGCAAATTGATAGTGTGCCACTGTGCAAGCGCCTTGTCAACATCAGCGTCAATACCGACGTCGACGTCGCCGTCGCCGTCGCGTCTGTCGATAGGCAGAGCAAAAATGTTCGTTTGATTTGTTATCAGGTGGCGTTGTTTTTGTTGCTGTTGTTGTTGTCAGCGTTGATGGCGTTTGTAATTTCGTTTACGGCATTATGTAATTTATTAACTTTTCATTGAAAGTTATGTTGCGGGCGCCGGCTTCAACGGCTGCGCTGACGACATCTTTAATTAATTACATTTTAACATGATAATTAATAGTGCCGCGGCCTCTGCCGTCAGCCGTGTAAGGGCGACGTGGGCGAGGCTCTGGGTGGGGGTAGGCGTGGCCAGAGCGAGACCAATTGATCGCCTGACATAACATGACAACTCACACACGCACACCCATACACACAGTGGCTCAAAGTGCTTGGCAAATTGCAATTAACATTTGCAATGCTCACACTTTTCTGTTGATCGATAACTGTTGACAGCTATGGTGCACCTCTAAGTGTCAGAGGAAAGATATAAACGAACATTTATCGATAATTTTTGATAGTTAATGGACGCTTATCGATGGCTGTTCATAGTAAGTGTTGTAAAGTGTCGCAGTTATTTGATAAAAGGAACACATAAAGCAGGCATACATCTACAAGTTATCGATAACTTTCGATAGATGGTTTGTGCGTCTATCGATAGCTGCTTGCCTGTGTTAACAGATTTGCTATTGGTGTTACTTGAATGCATACAATCGGACATAGATGGCAATGTATCGATAACTTGTGATCTTTCCAGTGCTGTGCAGAGGCACAGCACATGGTCATACGGTCTTACTGTCTACCTATCGATAATTGCTGCCAATCGGCATGAAGTGACCAGTGTTGTAAAATGTTTTCTATGATTTTTCTGAGATTTAGGCAAGAACAAATCCTAAAAAGTTGCAATTTTCGATGCATCGACAGCTGCTGGCAATGAAAATGCCATTTGTAGTGTTGTAAAATGCCTCAAAGATAATTTTAACGCAATGCAACTGCATTGATATATAGTTACATAGATTAATTATACCTATATATATCTATGTAGCTATATGCAAATTGTTCTTTTTGACATTTTCCAACACTACAAAATTATCGTTCAAATCGATTTGATTACAACATTTTTCTTTATGGAAATAATAAAACAATTTGTCTATTGATCATCTTATGGGCTTGCCACGCATAAAAGCACACACAGCCATACACACACATACACACATACACACATCCACACACACACACACATCTCTCTATATATAGATTTGGATTTTGGATTGGGTTTGGATTTCACATTTCGCATTTCGCTCGACTCGCAAAGTCAATCAATCATTTAGCTAAACGTTGTTAATTGGAATTCAATGGACATAGCGTGTATCTGAAGATGTCCACTCATGCCCCATGTTTGCTCGCTGACATATCCGATGGAAGGTGGCGTGGCGAATACCCTGTGATGAGGGCGGAGTCGGGGAAGGCTGTGCATACGTAGCGAGCGCTGGGGAGAGCTGAGCATTGCTGTGAATGCAATAGAGACAAATACAAAGTAGGAAAAGGCTGATGAGAGCTAAAGAAGTGGGAGAGCTGGAAATGCTTAACCATAGATACCCTCTAATTAAATTTAACTCATAAAAAAACGTAGCAACACTTTAATATTGATGAGTAAAAGCTAAAAATTCGCAAAAACTGAAGCATACAAAATATTGAAAATATAGTGGCAAAGGTCGGTCACATGATACCCTGTAAATAACTTCAATTACTAAAATGTATGTTTTTCCTTAATATAAACTAGAAAATAATGACATCTAACCACAGCTATGATGAGGGCTCAGTTAAAGACTAAAAAACTTGACTCTAAGATACCCTGTAAATGATATGAGCAAAGGAAAAACTTTGATATGTTCAAATATTGACGAAAAAAGGCTAGAAGAACTGATAAGAGCTCGTATGTGAGCAGGATTCGAAAGGTGGTGTGGGTAGTTTCACGAGAAAATACCCTGTAATTGGCTTTAGCAAAGAGTAACTTAGCTTAACTCTAATATCAACGATTATAAAGCACAAAATTTTATAATAGCTTAAGTATAGGTCAGACTGAAGAGTTAGTTGGAAATGTTTCGCTAAAAGATACCCTGTAATTAGCTGCAATTAAGAAAAATAAGTAGAAGAAGCTCGATAAATGCTTGGTAATATTAAGGAGCTACTGAGATCTGATTGATTATACGATACCCCATAAGTAACTGAGCCAGTTGAAAACCTGAATAATATCTATGGACCCATCTCAATTTGTCTACTCAAAACTCATAAAAAACGGAGCCACAGCAACAGCAAAGCCAAGCTGCACAGCTATAAAAATATCAAACACACACAGACAGAGTTAGCAATTGATGATATATATATATATATCTATATATGTATTTCTATAGAGAGATATATGCAGCGGGTCGGCGACAGCTGGCGAGTCGATGAGCACATTGATGATGACTATAATGATACACAAACAATTGCTTGACCATTTCAATTCAATTCCATTCAATATATGGCTCGCCCTCTCTCTCTCGCCTTGCCCCTCTCCCTCTCGCGCTCGCTCGTTCTGTCTGTGTGTTTGTTTTTTTGTTGTGCCTCTTCCACTTTTTTATTTTTTTTTGTATCTTTCCGCCTCGTGCTGCGGTGTCCGGTTGCCAGGACTACCCCAACCGACCCAAGCTGACCCAGCCCAACCCAGAGAAAAGTTGTTTTGACAGTAGCCAAGATTGAGTTCTTATTCAATTTGTACGGATTTGTAGCGTTACCCCTTAAAACCCACTTCGTAACCAACCAGCCGCTGCCCCTCGCTGCTAACCTCTATTGGAATTTATTTCATATTATTGCCCTTCTTCTTCGGTTTGCTGTTGTTGTTTGCGTCACGAGTTGGCCTTGTTTTGGCAACTCACAAAACTTCTTGGCTGGCTTAGTCCAAGTGCTGCGGCCTCAGCTGCAGTTAACTTGACCCTACCCGACCCCAACTCACCCCCCCCCACCACCTGCCCTCCTGGCCCTAAGCTGTTGTCTTGGCCCCCTCAAGTTGGAGCGGCAACAATTGACTCCAGCGACTGGACACTCCGCTGCCAATTGGCTGCCAGCTGCCCGCAAAAGTATGCTACAAATTTGTAGCGAGCACTTGAAGAACTCGGCACAGTGAGCACTCGCTAAAGGCGAAATGGCTGAATATGCAAAAAGTCTATTGTCTTCGTATCAAATATCTAAAATATCTTTACATACTTCAGGCTGTCATCTGCGATGTATGCATGGCTAATAGATACCCTTTCTGTATTTAAAATAAAAAGCATGTGCACAACTGTGTAGAGGAACTGCAGCGATAACAGTCGATAGGTAATTATCGATTACTTATTGTAAGCAGAGCGATAACAATTTAAGGAATTTCCACACATTTATCGATAGCACATAATAAAACCTAGATATATAACGCGTTTATCGATAACACTTGCTAGCTCTGTTATGCTTTGTAGTTGAATCGATTACATAACATATTTATTGATTGATCGATAGCCATTTAAGCTATATGCACAAATATATCGATCATTAGCGCGTGTCCACTGTACTTTTTGAGCATGCAAATGCACATGAGCTGCTCTGCTTACAATCAGTTCGTGACGACTTCGACAATTGCCCTTTTCGGCTGTGGGTTAAGGGGAGCCGCCCTGCAATGCAGCGCCATTTCTTGGTAACTCTTGTTTTTGATTTAGTTTTTTGTTTGTTTTGCTTTGTTTATTTTTGTTATTTCTGGTCTAATAATGGGGTAAATTGTGTTGTTGTACAGAAGTTGGCTTCTATTTTCATTTTTGTAATTGGTACTTTGTCGCTGTTATCGATAAAAACAACAAGCAAGTTCGGCTGCCAGTGTTGCCATGTGCAAAAACAAATAATAATTAATTAAGTTTTGTTTACTTTTAATTTCCCGTACTTTTACTTTACTTTTTGCTATTAATTTTTAGGTTTTGTATACTTTTTAGTTGTTATCGATAACTCTGTAAATGAAGCTATTAAATCAGAAAATGTAAAATACGATTAGTTCATTAGCTTAGAAAGTTTTCTGATTTATGCACTTTGCAATTTTTTAGAAGTGTTATCGATTTGTTATCGGTAATATTGCTAGTATAATATTTCTTACAAATATTGTTATATTTATTTTATTTTATATTTTACTTTAAAAGTTCAGCTGTTGAAATACATTTTCATATATTTTTGCAATTAACAAATTTTAGCAGTTATCGATAACAGCGTTAGTTTATTAAAACTATAGAAAATGAGACAAAAATTGTTTTTTAATGTATATTTCACTTGTCTTTATATAAATCTCAAAATCTATTTATATGTTTCAGTCTTTGATGCATTTAAGTTGTTATCGATAACTTTGTATTTCAATAAAAATAATTAATAATCCAATATTTCTGCCTGCAATTGAATTATGTTTTTGAATGCCCTAAAAATTTGTATAGTTCTTCAGCAATTGTTGTGCTTCAGCTGTTATCGATAACTGCGCCGCTGCGATAACACACGAAATTAATCAACTTTTTCTTTCAGGTGCTTGGCCTGTTTGTTATTTATGAAGTGGCCAGCTCCTATGCCCAATCGGCTGTCCCTTACCACTTGCTCCTGCTCCTCACATTGTTGTGCCACTGCTGCTGCTGCCGCTGCTGCTGTTGCTTCATCTTCTTCTTCCGCTGCTACAGCTGCATGAACATTCTTTTTTTTTCGCTGGTCTTTCGGCTTTGGGTTTTCGCGACTCCAAATTGCCAACTTAGTTGTTATTTGTTGGCTGTCTGGCCCACCAGCCGTGTGTGTGTGTGTGTGTGTGTGTGTATGCGCTGATGGCTCTCACGTCACCACTTCTGCAAATTGCGGCAATAATGCAACAAAGGTTTCTTGGGAAACACACACCAAATTGCATTGCCTCTACCCGCTCTCTCTCCCTCCCTCTCACTCACTCTCTCCTGCTCTCTCCCTCACTCTCTCAGCTAGTGTGTGTGTGACTGGCGACTCGAAGACGCCGCCGCCGCCAAGTCAGTCACTCACTCGCTACTGCTGCTGCTGCTGCTTGCCCTTTGCTGCATTTCATTTTCATTTTCAGTATTTTTCCCTGCTTCGCATACTCTAACATCGGGTCTAAACGAATTGTCATGGAGCTTGAGCTCTGGTCTCATATTTGTGTCTTGTGTATAATGAGTTCATATAATTTATTAGCTGGCAGACTTGCAGCCTGTTAAACTGACTGACTGATTGATTCCTTGAATGATTCAAGCATATAAGTGCCTCAGTTTTTGCTGCTTTACTTGATTTGTAGCTATAATCAAGTGTGGCTGTTGCGTGATGGACTGATTGACTGATTGAACGATTATCAAGATAGATCAGCAGTTATGCCTTTGGGAATAATTATTCAATAACTTTATTAAAGCGCTTATGGCAAGTGATTGATTGATTGATTGACAAGCTCGTTTTCTAATTGCCAATAGCTGATTGATTGATTGATTGAATGCTTAAGTATAGAGAGCGAGCTTCGGCTTTTAGTTTTTATAATATTTATTCAATAAGCTTTTTATGTTTTTAGTCTTGGCTAGCTGATTGATTGATTGATTGATCGTAGCATTCGTTTTTTCTAACATTGATTTGCTTTATATACATTTCTATGTGTTTCTCCCTCATTCTCTGCAAGAGCATTTAGCTTTCGTATATTCTCCATGTTTTCGCTTAGATTCTTCCCACTTTAATTTTTTTTTGTGGTTTTCGTTTTGATTTTTTTCTATTTACATTTTCAGTTGCTGCTGCTGCGGTTTTCGCTTTGGTTTTCATGTTGCAAGCAACATTTTTGTTTGTAATTTAGTTTGGAATGCCTTCGCGCTGTCGTTGCCGCTGCCGCTGCCGTTGCAGGCGCTGCCTCAGTCGCGGCGGCGCGTTTCTTAGAAAAATCTTTGTTGGCCAACATCTTAACGGTGTGTGGGGAATTCGCGTAATTGCAACAATGCCAGTGTTCACTCTACCTTCCTCTAACTCCCTCCCTCCCACTCTGCCCATCTCCCTCGCTCTCACTCTGCTGTGTGTCCTTTAAGTGACTGTTGACTGACGGCAGGCAAATCAACTGACAATGCAACTGATGCGGGCTTTTGCCATAGAGAAAAATGTCTTAAATAAAACTTAAGTAAGGCATATCAGACCACCACATACCACATACCCTGTCATTGTCATTGTCATTGTCATTGTCATTGTCATTGTCATTGTCATTGTCATTGTCATTGTCATTGTCATTGTCATTGTCATTGTCATTGTCATTGTCATTGTCATTGTCATTGTCATTGTCATTGTCATTGTCATTGTCATTGTCATTGTCATTGTCATTGTCATTGTCATTGTCATTGTCATTGTCATTGTCATTGTCATTGTCATTGTCATTGTCATTGTCATTGTCATTGTCATTGTCATTGTCATTGTCATTGTCATTGTCATTGTCATTGTCATTGTCATTGTCATTGTCATTGTCATTGTCATTGTCATTGTCATTGTCATTGTCATTGTCATTGTCATTGTCATTGTCATTGTCATTGTCATTGTCATTGTCATTGTCATTGTCATTGTCATTGTCATTGTCATTGTCATTGTCATTGTCATTGTCATTGTCATTGTCATTGTCATTGTCATTGTCATTGTCATTGTCATTGTCATTGTCATTGTCATTGTCATTGTCATTGTCATTGTCATTGTCATTGTCATTGTCATTGTCATTGTCATTGTCATTGTCATTGTCATTGTCATTGTCATTGTCATTGTCATTGTCATTGTCATTGTCATTGTCATTGTCATTGTCATTGTCATTGTCATTGTCATTGTCATTGTCATTGTCATTGTCATTGTCATTGTCATTGTCATTGTCATTGTCATTGTCATTGTCATTGTCATTGTCATTGTCATTGTCATTGTCATTGTCATTGTCATTGTCATTGTCATTGTCATTGTCATTGTCATTGTCATTGTCATTGTCATTGTCATTGTCATTGTCATTGTCATTGTCATTGTCATTGTCATTGTCATTGTCATTGTCATTGTCATTGTCATTGTCATTGTCATTGTCATTGTCATTGTCATTGTCATTGTCATTGTCATTGTCATTGTCATTGTCATTGTCATTGTCATTGTCATTGTCATTGTCATTGTCATTGTCATTGTCATTGTCATTGTCATTGTCATTGTCATTGTCATTGTCATTGTCATTGTCATTGTCATTGTCATTGTCATTGTCATTGTCATTGTCATTGTCATTGTCATTGTCATTGTCATTGTCATTGTCATTGTCATTGTCATTGTCATTGTCATTGTCATTGTCATTGTCATTGTCATTGTCATTGTCATTGTCATTGTCATTGTCATTGTCATTGTCATTGTCATTGTCATTGTCATTGTCATTGTCATTGTCATTGTCATTGTCATTGTCATTGTCATTGTCATTGTCATTGTCATTGTCATTGTCATTGTCATTGTCATTGTCATTGTCATTGTCATTGTCATTGTCATTGTCATTGTCATTGTCATTGTCATTGTCATTGTCATTGTCATAGTCATTGTCATTGTCATTGTCATTGTCATTGTCATTGTCATTGTCATTGTCATTGTCATTGTCATTGTCATTGTCATTGTCATTGTCATTGTCATTGTCATTGTCATTATCATTATCATTGTCATTGTCATTGTCATTGTCATTGTCATTGTCATTGTCATTGTCATTGTCATTGTCATTGTCATTGTCATTGTCATTGTCATTGTCATTGTCATTGTCATTGTCATTGTCATTGTCATTGTCATTGTCATTGTCATTGTCATTGTCATTGTCATTGTCATTGTCATTGTCATTGTCATTGTCATTGTCATTGTCATTGTCATTGTCATTGTCATTGTCATTGTCATTGTCATTGTCATTGTCATTGTCATTGTCATTGTCATTGTCATTGTCATTGTCATTGTCATTGTCATTGTCATTGTCATTGTCATTGTCATTGTCATTGTCATTGTCATTGTCATTGTCATTGTCATTGTCATTGTCATTGTCATTGTCATTGTCATTGTCATTGTCATTGTCATTGTCATTGTCATTGTCATTGTCATTGTCATTGTCATTGTCATTGTCATTGTCATTGTCATTGTCATTGTCATTGTCATTGTCATTGTCATTGTCATTGTCATTGTCATTGTCATTGTCATTGTCATTGTCATTGTCATTGTCATTGTCATTGTCATTGTCATTGTCATTGTCATTGTCATTGTCATTGTCATTGTCATTGTCATTGTCATTGTCATTGTCATTGTCATTGTCACTGTCATTGTCATTGTCATTGTCATTGTCATTAGACTAAGTTCATATTTCCAATTCACTTTGCAAAGGCAGCTCGTGGCACAAAGCTTTAGTATTAAATGCTGCAGTGAAAGTCAGCTTATAAAAAGTTGAAAGTTAATGTAGGGGAAGGCATCAAACACGCCTCTAAAGCTTTTTAAAAAATATATATACTGGGACACAGAACTCTGATCCATAAAAACTTCATTGAATAGGGCCGCAAACAAAGAGACAAAGGAACGCCAGGCGTCGCAGCTCTGGGAGGCTGGCTTGAATGAGTGTAACAGACATGGGACTGGGGGTTGGGTGGGGGGATGTTGCTGTGAAACACCTATTGGTAACACCTATTTTGAAACAATTTGCGACGCACGCTGTGCGCAGCGCTGGCATTGATTCGCACATGTCCGACTCCTGTTCGCCGTGGACGCTCCATGAGCTTCCGTTTGTTGCTAATTTTTTTCCATCGATTCGATACGCTTTTTTATCTTTGATTTGGACTTTTGGCAAACATTGAACCGAATTCAAGTTTAGCCTCAGCCAAGCCTCTTCAACTCGCCCCTACAGCTCGGCGCTCGGCGCTCGCCCTCGCTTGCCGTTGCAATTAATTCACAAAATTCACATCACGTTCGAGATTCCATCACCAAACAATTTCATACGTATTAACGCGATGTCGAAAGTGAAAACAGGCCAAAAGACACCACCCGCCCACCGCCATCGCCCTAACATCTCAACACGAGCAACTGGCGAGCTTTCATTTCATTTCATTTCATTTATTAGCTGAGTTGAATGCGTGACTCGTGACTGGGTTCACTCTCTGCTGCTCTGGCACAGGGTATACTCGATAAAGCCAATTCCTAAACGACTTTTGTGGGCTGCTCTTGCCGGCATTTGATTTATAGCTGGCAGTTCGAGTGCCAGCAACTGCATAATACTCTAGCCCATAGAACAATAATCCATCTATATAATATCTTATAGATCTATCTGATATAGCTCAACCAAGACTGAGGCAGGCTATAACTGGTTCATTTCAACTTTAGAGCAGTTATTGATCACATAGCTTTATTCTAATTTCTGTACCCTCCTTGAACGTATACATATTTACAGTCCATACTTTTGGACTTCGATTATACAGAGGAGTATATATTTCAGTGCACAAAACCAATATGCTCAGTTGACTACGTGAGCGAGCATAGGAATCAGTTAAAAGTTGTGTGAAGATATATGCTTATATATGCCAGAATCAGGCAAGGTGAATAGACGTTTATATGAAGAGCAAATTTTTTAGCTAAAGCCTTTAAAATCTGTGAATAAATATCGATATATATCGATTAACTGTAGATTCCTAAATGTTTATTATAATAATAATATAAGAGCTTATATAAGCGAGATATATATCTATGCCAAGCTGAAGCATAGCTTATGAACGAGCTCTAAGCTAGCTGTTATCGTTAATCGATTATTATGCATATTTCAGATATATGTGTCTCGTATTACTTAGCTTTTTGTCACGCTTCGTCCCGTGCCTGTCACGCGCTCAAACCTAGCTCAACAGATCTGGTCACACTGATATGCACACAATGCCCGCCCATTCACATGGCAAATGTGTGAGCTAAAGGTAAGATGATTCAGGTAGATGGCTTAGCCAAGGACAGGTGGGAGGAGGCAGGCAACGTTGCCTTTGGGTCAAGATTCGAGCCATTAAAATGAAGTCGATTTAATTTCATTAATTTGCACATACAAAAGTCTGGCGTAGCGTGGGCGTGGCTGGTGCTGGGGCTGTGGCACAGGCATGGAGAAAATGTGCTCTTAATTTTGGTAATTTCTTTGTAAAGCCTTCGACCTCAGCTTGGATTGGGGCTAAGGGCAGCAGCCACACTGCATGACATCATGGAAATTCGGCAAATCAGAAAATCGAAAAATCGGACGCGTTTCAAGCAATGATGCCACAGCAAATGTTGAGAGCGAGAGAGAGAGAGAGAGAGAGAGAGAGAGAGAGAATAATAGAAAGTAGGGGAGCAGAAGCTGAGGTTTTAGCATACTCTGTTCGCTGAGCGAAGCGGAGCGTATTGATTGAGTGAAACAACTGAATTTACACAAAATATAACTCACAACATAAAGTTGCATCTGCAACATCTGTAGATGCATATGAGATATATTTCAGTTTACAGTTAAATGGCAAGCAATAATAAATATTTTAACAGCTCAATGTTATCGATAACTGAAGCAGCTGCTGAAATATAGTTATCGCAAGTAGTATCACTGCTACTGGGTCAGTCTGTTGCTTGTGACTGAAGCTCAGCTTGGCGCAATTTCGCACAGTGTATGCCGCAGTCTATAACTTGCCACTGCAATGTGCTTCTTGGAACTTGGTATTGTGTCTTCCTATTGATGTGGCAAAATGTTTGCCCGATGACTGCGCAAAAATAAAAAGCAGAAACGAAACGAAACGAAACAAACAAAAGGCAATGCCACTCGACTGGGAGGCAATGAATAACAAACCCCGCAACAGCGGCCACCCCCTCGCCCCATCCCGCCCCCACAGTGGCCTGCCACGCCTCGCTGTGGCCGTCTACCTTTCCAAGTGTTTGCATGAGAACCTGTCAAAATGTTCGCAACGAAATTAATTTTGACATATGCCAAAATACGTGAAGGCTTCAGCTCATGATGAGCGAGTCAGAGGAGGAGCATATGCATATGTGTGGCTGCCTCTGTGTGTGTGTGTGTGTGTGTGTGTGTGTGTGTGCGCGTTAAATTAAAATTAGCAGAGCGAAATGCGCAATTTTATTTACTGTGTGATTGATGCAGTGGAGAGAGAAAAACAAATCAGAAAGGGAAAAGCAGCCGAGAAAGACTAGTGAGAGACAGAGAGAGAGAGAGAGACGAGGAGAGAGACAGAGTGAGAGAGTGAGTGAGAAAGCAAAAATAAGAGAATTAAAGAGAGTTGGAGAGCAAAAGAAGGTGAGAGAGCGAGGAGAAATATAAAAGAGAGAGAGAGAGACAGAAATAGGGATAAATAAAGTGGAAGAGAAGAGACAGAGGGAAGAACAAGAGAGAGAGAGAGAGAGAGAGAGAGAGAGAGAGAGATAGGTGAGAGATAGCGGGAATACTTTTGAGAGAGAGAAAGAGAAAGAGAGAGAGAGAGATAACGAAATAAAGAGAGAGATAGAAGGGCTGAGGGACTGAGAGAGACTGAGAGAGACTGAGAAAGACAGAGAGTGAACGAGAGAGGAGACAGAGAGAGACATAGAGAGACAGAGACAGACATATAGAGACATATAGAAAAGAGAGAGAGAGAGAGAGAGACAATATTAGAGAGAGAGACGTGTGAGAGAGAGATAGAGAGAGAGACAGATAGAGGGATCAAGAGAGAAAATGAGAGAAGAAGAGGGACAAATAAAAGAGTATAAAGGGTTAAAGAGAGAGAGAGAGAGAGAGAGAGAGAGAGAGAGAGAAAAGAGAGAAATAGACGGAGAGAGAGAAAGAGGGAGACAGAAACGAGGCACATAAAAGAGAGTATAAATACAAGAAGAAGAGCAAAAGGAAGAGAGTTGAGCTATGAGAGAGAGATGAGAATAAAAGTATATGAAGTAGAAGGCAGAGAACATTCAGTAGGAATAAGCTAAGGCTAAGGCTAAGACATAAGGCATAAGGCTTTAATTTATTAAACTTGATGCGCCTCGGGCAAAGTCTGCATAACGAAAAGCGTGAGTATTGCCCGCTCTCCTTCTCTCTCTCTCTCTTTCTCTCTCTATCTATATATATATATACTCATATATATTCATTTCTCGATTTCAATATAGAAAAGAGTAAACTATGATTTCGATTTTATGAATCAATCAAATAAAGCTGCATTCAGTTGCAATTGAGAATCAATTGGAACGAACGGCGACAACAGCAGCTGGCAGCTGACATAAAAAGGAATGAAAATGGAAGAAAGTCGCGTGCCGTTCGCTTTGCCAATTACTCAATGGGATGAATGACACCCAAATGGCCAATGAGCTGCCAAAGCCGGCAACGAGTGCCATATGCAGTATGTCACACACACACACACACACACACGCACACACACTCAGTTTAATGGCTGCGAGGTAACAGGTGAGCCGCAAAAGTTAAACAAGGCAAGGATTATGAGAAGCTGCCTGACGGTAGGTGCTTGTGTGTGTGTGCGTGTGTGTTTGTGGCAAGATATGCATATGCAGCCGCATGCTCAAACAGTGCTCAAATACAAGTCAAAACTGCAACGCGCCCTCTCGCTTTCGCGCGCTCAACCGCTCCCTCTCTCCCTCTCTCTCTCCCTCTCTCTCTCTTTGGCTACTGCCAGCTCTGTCCGGGCTAAAGTGCTCGCAAGTAAATTTGGAAGAAACAATTTTCAGGAATGACTTAACTTTTGCGTTTATGTGAAAACTTTTGGCAACGTGATGTTATGCGAAACGCCAAAAGACGAGGCAGGACACCAAGGCAAGCAGTTTAAAGCAATACATATATACATATACATATACATATATTTCGCTTATATATATAAGCGAAAAAGAGAGAGAGATAGTGAGAGTAAGCGAGTGAGATATATGCATAGCATACGCAGCTGCGTTGAGCGAATGCGCTTGGACTGACCCCGATCGAGTCTCATTTGCCGCAGCTGATGCTGCTCTCTCCCTCTCTTTCCCTCTCTATTTCCTCTCTCTCCCACTTTGTTCTTTGTTTTCCCTTCCATATTTGGATCACGCTCTCTAGCACTCTTTTCTTCTTCTGGTTAGGCTTCTGTTTGTCTTCGAGCTTGCTCTCTCTTTCTGACTTTTGCTCTCGCTGGCACTTGGTCTCCCTCTCTCTCACTCAATTTTTCTCTTCCTGCTGTCCATCTCTTACTTTTGCTCTCTCTTTCTTTTACTCCCTCTGTCTCCCTTTCTATGTTTTTCTATCTTATCTATCGTTATATTCTGCCCTATCTTTTTTTCTCTCTTTATTTTTATATTTCTCAATCTCTCTCTCTCTCTTCGCTCTCTTGCTTTTACTCTTTCCTGCTCATTATCCCTCACTTTTAATCTAGTTTTAGTTAGTCTGTCTCTTGAGCTTGCTCTTCCTTGCTCTCTCTCTTTTTCTCTCTCTCTCTCTATCTCTATCTCTATCTCTATCTCTATCTCTCTCTCTCTCTCTTTTTCGCTCTCTCTCTTTCGCTCTCTCTCTCTCTCTCTCTCTCTCTCTCTTATTGCTTTTATCTACTTTCCATTTTGTCTCTCTCGCTCTTTCTCTTTTTATGCCCTTCTCCGTCTTTTTCTTACTACTCTTTCCATTCCTCTATATCTTCTTCTCTCTCGCTCTCTCTCTCTCTTTCTTTCTCTTTTTCTCAATCTCTCCCTCTTCTTTTTCTCTATTTCTCAAATGCTTCCTCTGCATCAATCTTGACTCTTGAGTTTAGCCTTTCTTTCGCTCTGTTACCCAGTTTTAGTCTCTCTGTCTCTTGCTCGCACCTCTATTACCCTCTCTCTCGCTCTCAAAGCCCTTCGCCTCAAGTTCTTATAGCTCAACTCTGCTAACGTTTCAATTGACACTGTGAAAAACATGAAGAACTGTAATTGCTGCAGGAAAAGCTTTTACGAGCGGCCCACGCGCTTTGGAGACTCACTTAGCTTTATACCGGAATGGAAATTAAGTTGTAAGTGCAATTTGTGTAACTAGATAAGTGGGCGGCGCATAGGCGGGCCTCCACTTGTATGGCCCCCTCTCTCGCTCTATCTGTCGCTGTCTCCCTCGCACTCTGTCCGTCCGTTGCTTGCATTGTCTTCCTGAATTCTGTCGCGCGTTTTTTGTCTGTTTCACTTTGCTGGTTTTTGCGACTGATTGCATTTTTATCCCTTTACACACGAAATCCATGAAATATGCACACTAACTCATGCGTATTTTATAATAATAAAAGCGCACGGCGAGCAACCACACAGAGAGAGAGAGAGAGATGGAGAGTGGCAGGGAGGGAGAGCCGGAGCGAGTGTAAGTGCTGCAGTCTAAAATAAAAGTAAAACCAACAACGAAACAGGGTGTACTTCATGCCAACCATCTAGAATCAAGCCTCCCACTAGATTAACTGCGAGTCTATGCGAAATGCTACCCTCTAACCACAGCTCTGCTATTTGGTTCCAACTGGGTCTTATGGACTTTTACGCTCTATGCTAGCTATTTAATGCAGAGCTCTAATCGTTAATTTGCTTATCTTCTAGGTAACCTATGAGAGTAGCCTCAATATTTGTGCACTCTAGAATGTCTGCTTATTTACCAGCTCACGTCGTATCTCCTTATCTATTCGCATGACTTTCCACTAAACTTTCTACTAGATCTTCAGCTCATTAGACGCACTATAAGCTAGTCTATTAAGGTAAAAGCTTCCATTAGTCTGAGCTACCCCATGCTATATGCGGCATACTTAAGAAATCCTTTCATTCAACCTTTCTCCTATATCTCCCACTGGTCCATCCATTGGTCTTACCAGCCCACTTTAGTTCTTCTTTAACTACCTTCCCTTCTGTAGTAGCCACCCATAGCACTGGACCATCTCTTATAATGCCCATTGAGCTGCCTAGACTTGACCTTGACTTGACTCTCCTTGCCATGCCCACAAGCTGCACAAGGCTTGCCAAATGGTCCCAGCTACCCAGCACCTTATCTAGTGGCTCGCCTCACTGCAGCTACTTCTTGAGCTACCCTGTGTGCTATCATATGGCTACCCACTATGCCAACCACTAGAGGAAATAGCATGCTATCCACTTGTCGTTCCACCTTCGAGTGTGCCATGCCCGCATCTAACCACGCGACTATCCGACCCAAAGCAAGTTCAGTTTAATGCTGACTTCGATGTACGTTCGCTGGCAGCCAGCAGCTGCAGACTACCTGTGCCACCTGTCCACATGCTGTGGCGGGCAGGGTTGTCACAGCTGCTAGCTGGCTGTCAAATCTCTTCACACGTGTCGGCTGGGACACACACACACACCCTCACATACGCAGTCTAACAAATCGTTGCTTAGCGGGGCAGCTTATCCACTTTGCTAGCTGCTTGGCAACCCTGGCCAAGCACCTGCCGAATCGAATCGCTTGGCATACATAAGCAGGCCACTTGACAATTTGCTTAATATTTAACGCGTCGCAAAGTGCATCTAAAGCCGATCCCGGGGCACAGCTGCTGCAGCTGTTCCTGATCCGGCAGCGCTGATTGCCACTGCATCAGCGATCCGGGCATCGTTATGGCCACAAAGCAACGCTATGACAGTCGTAACTCAATCTATGCGAGCTACCCATAATTTTAGACTATGCGAAACCAAATTTTACGCTCTCCTAAAATACCCTTACCGTGGGCATATCGATTCGCACTCGAAGCTAAAGCCATATATGATGTCTCCAAGGATTGTTTGATGGAAGCATTGATTGATTAAGGGATTGGCTGATTCATATTGATAGTCTTAACGACCTATCTATAAGAAATGAAACTGATTACTTGCCTGATTGATTGATTGATGGCAAGATTTGTTTTCTAGCTAGTTTTAGGAAAGTGTGAAAGATTGATTGATTGACTAAGTGCGTGGTTCGACATGAGTTGAAGTTGTTTGATTGATTAAATGCTTGATTGAGTGCACAGTTCACGGCTTGATTGATTGATTGATTGATTGGTTAATTCCTAGATTTTATTTGCATAATACATACATCACTTAAATGTTTGGTTTCATTGACTAATGATTGATTGATTGAAGGATTACTGCCTTTGCTGTTATAGTTCATTTTATGTTATATCCTATGTATATATGTTTCTTGTTGGAGTTGTTAACACTGATTGAGTGATTGATTGATTGATTGATTGATTGATTGATTGATTGATTGATTGATTGATTGATGGATTGATTGAATGTTATTATAAGGATATTAAGGGGTGCAACGCCCTCTCATGGACAGACTTAATGGCTCATTGAATGATTGCCCGATTGATGATCATCAGCTTGCTTGACTGACTGACTGATTGATTGCTTTTGCATGCCTATCAAATTGATGAACTTTTTCATAAAACACTTACGAGCTGTCTTCCAACAGGGAAAAAGCATGTGTTAGTCGGTTGAATTTTGAGTGCAACGCGCTTGCTTGTCTTCCTGATTGTTTCTTCTCGTTTTTTGTCACGCTTCCTTTTTGCATCTTTTGTTCCATTGGTCGTCGTCCTTTGCTACTCTTTTGGCAGTCTTTTTTACTTTTTGCATTATTGCTTTTCATGCATTTGCAGCAGCTGCTTAAACGTGTTCCAAATACGCAATAGACGCCTGACTACTCGCCCCTTTTCTCCTCTGCTCGACCACGCCCCCAATCTGTCCCGTAAAAAATATATATATATATATATAGAGAAAGAGTGAGCGATAGAGAGAAGGAGACGGAGAGGTAGAGACGCCCATGCGAATTTGGTATGCGAAATTGGCATTCGCTGGCGTCCTATTTGGTGCATACGAATGAACATTCGCCTAGCTGCCTAGCTGTTTTATTAGCCGTCATATAAACCAGGCCATATACGCCTTTTCTGCTAGCTGCCCTCCCCCACCTCCTCCTCTTGGCCTGAGCCACAGTTATGAATAGCTGCAGCAACTGACACCGCGCAGATTTTCCGTCTGCTAATTTGGCCAATGGCTCAAACCCCAATAAGGTCAATGATAATGATAATGATAATGATAATGATAATGATAATGATAATGATAATGATAATGATAATGATAATGATAATGATAATGATAATGATAATGATAATGATAATGATAATGATAATGATAATGATAATGATAATGATAATGATAATGATAATGATAATGATAATGATAATGATAATGATAATGATAATGATAATGATAATGATAATGATAATGATAATGATAATGATAATGATAATGATAATGATAATGATAATGATAATGATAATGATAATGATAATGATAATGATAATGATAATGATAATGATAATGATAATGATAATGATAATGATAATGATAATGATAATGATAATGATAATGATAATGATAATGATAATGATAATGATAATGATAATGATAATGATAATGATAATGATAATGATAATGATAATGATAATGATAATGATAATGATAATGATAATGATAATGATAATGATAATGATAATGATAATGATAATGATAATGATAATGATAATGATAATGATAATGATAATGATAATGATAATGATAATGATAATGATAATGATAATGATAATGATAATGATAATGATAATGATAATGATAATGATAATGATAATGATAATGATAATGATAATGATAATGATAATGATAATGATAATGATAATGATAATGATAATGATAATGATAATGATAATGATAATGATAATGATAATGATAATGATAATGATAATGATAATGATAATGATAATGATAATGATAATGATAATAATGTAATGATAATGATAATGATAATGATAATGATAATGATAATGATAATGATAATGATAATGATAATGATAATGATAATGATAATGATAATGATAATGATAATGATAATGATAATGATAATGATAATGATAATGATAATGATAATAATGATAATGATAATGATAATGATAATGATAATGATAATGATAATGATAATGATAATGATAATGATAATGATAATGATAATGATAATGTAATAATGATAATGATAATGATAATGATAATGATAATGATAATGATAATGATAATGATAATGATAATGATAATGATAATGATAATGATAATGATAATGATAATGATAATGATAATGATAATGATAATGATAATGATAATGATAATGATAATGATAATGATAATGATAATGATAATGATAATGATAATGATAATGATAATGATAATGATAATGATAATGATAATGATAATGATAATGATAATGATAATGATAATGATAATGATAATGATAATGATAATGATAATGATAATGATAATGATAATGATAATGATAATGATAATGATAATGATAATGATAATGATAATGATAATGATAATGATAATGATAATGATAATGATAATGATAATGATAATGATAATGATAATGATAATGATAATGATAATGATAATGATAATGATAATGATAATGATAATGATAATGATAATGATAATGATAATGATAATGATAATGATAATGATAATGATAATGATAATGATAATGATAATGATAATGATAATGATAATGATAATGATAATGATAATGATAATGATAATGATAATGATAATGATAATGATAATGATAATGATAATGATAATGATAATGATAATGATAATGATAATGATAATGATAATGATAATGATAATGATAATGATAATGATAATGATAATGATAATGATAATGATAATGATAATGATAATGATAATGATAATGATAATGATAATGATAATGATAATGATAATGATAATGATAATGATAATGATAATGATAATGATAATGATAATGATAATGATAATGATAATGATAATGATAATGATAATGATAATGATAATGATAATGATAATGATAATGATAATGATAATGATAATGATAATGATAATGATAATGATAATGATAATGATAATGATAATGATAATGATAATGATAATGATAATGATAATGATAATGATAATGATAATGATAATGATAATGATAATGATAATGATAATGATAATGATAATGATAATGATAATGATAATGATAATGATAATGATAATGATAATGATAATGATAATGATAATGATAATGATAATGATAATGATAATGATAATGATAATGATAATGATAATGATAATGATAATGATAATGATAATGATAATGATAATGATAATGATAATGATAATGATAATGATAATGATAATGATAATGATAATGATAATGATAATGATAATGATAATGATAATGATGAGATTGAAAAGAATTATAAATATTTTAATTATTTGAATCATGTCATTATATTATATCAATTTATGTTTGTTATATGAACTGTCTCTCTTCCTCTCTCTTTCTCTCTGCATAGTTGGGTCTAGTCTCAACTTGGCTAATTGGGTAAATTTAAGGCAGTTGCTTTGGGAAGCTGACACGGGGCTGGGGTGAAGTCGTGTTGCCTCAGCTCGCGCGTCTGCTCAACTATATTTATTATCATGTCGAAGTGTTATCCTAGTTGTTATCCTATCTGCCAGGCAATGCTGCCTGGCTACACTAAAGTTGTTGTTATTGTTGCTGTTGCTGTTGTTCCTGCTCATGTTAACATGTGTTCAAATCGTTAAGGCGAGAACTTTGTGCAAAATTATTTGCTACAAAACACTCGACGTGTTTGCGCCTGGCTGACTGTGTGTAGCCTCCCCCTCAACCCACTGTCTGTCTGCAACTCTCTCGCTGTTTCTGTCACTCCCGCACACTCTGTGTGTGTGTTGAAGCAAGGCTGCAAGCAACTACACAAACAACAGCTCATTGAGTTTTAGAAAAGTTGTTAACATGAACATTTGATGTCACAACATTGCCTCACAGAACCCGCCATGTGTGTGTGTGTGTGTGTGGCCTCCATATGGTTGGCTATATTGCCATTGACCATTTGGCAACGAGACCGACGACACAAGACGCACCAAGCGTAAACATTTTTCCACCAACTAAAGCTCAAACTACCCCTAGCCCTCACTCTCTTCTGCAGCCCTTGCCCCTGCCCCTAACCCTTTTAACTGACAAACACTACAAAAAATAGACAAACTTTTACACTTAGCAGCACAAAATTGTCTACAAATTTTGTTAATTTATGTTATTTATTTAGTTAGTTATCGTTTTTGTTTTTTGTAGCCTTTTTTTTAGCCTTTTTTTTGGTTGGCCTCCAGCTGCGACCAAGCTGCCTTTGGCCTGTTGCTTTTGCGGTCAACTCCATTATTGGCCCTATTAAAGAGACGACGAAACTGCCTTCCAGTTACTCCCGTTTCCCATTGCCCATTTTCCACTTCCCACTTCCCGCTTCCCACTTCCCACTTCCCGCTTCACGACTCTCGACTTTCCTCTTGGCACAGGCTGCGCTTTTGGCCAACTACAACAACAACAGCCAAGCCGCAAACAAGCTCAACAATATTAATACAGCTTGTCACACACACGCACACACGCACACACTCGCACACAATTACTTATCACATACCCTAGAGCAATTGCATTCAGTGCACTGAACGCAAGCTCAATTTTTTACTGCTGCCAGCTTTCAGCAGCTTTTAACATTGAAAGCTGCAGAAAGCGGCTTAGCACTATCAAAGTGCTTTCATCATATAACGTGATTTATTTGCCATGAAAGCGCCAGTTCAGCTTTGAGCCGGCTGAGCAGGCAGTTGAAAATAAGACATGGACTAGACTTAGACTAGGAAAATGGCAAAAAAAATTAGATGCACGAAAAGTGTTTACGCTTGGCTTCTTATTGCTGTTAGACAATTTTGATCTTTTAAATTTTTATCGATATTTTTATAAATATCGATGTTGAAGTCTGAGCAGCAGCCAAGATTTTACGAGGTATCTGCTAGTCAGTCACGTTCCCTTCTTTTTCCACGTTTTTTGATGGTTATAAAAACGCAGCAGACGTATTAAAATCGCCCAAGCACAGCAGCTGCTTGTGGGCGTGCCAGAGCAAGGGGCGGGAAATGCAGCAAGAAGACAAAACTGAAGCGACATAAAATCAACAAGCAAATGTGGAGCGAAGGGCGCGGTGCCAAAGGGTCTGGCCTGCGTGTCGGACAGTGTTGTCAACATTTTAAGAATTTAAGAAGCAAAGGAAAAACCAAAACTGTTTATGGAAATAAATATTTAAGAGCTATCGTTATATGAATATTTCATTTTGGATCAATCAAGGCTCGCCTTCCGATAAATGATGAACAAATGATGAGGTAGCAGAGGAGACGTGGAATGAACAAGCGGATAGGCTGGATGGAATGTGAACGAAGAGGAATGCGAAGGGCAAATATGAAAGACGAAAGAGTTAAGAAGAGGCAGGGTCGGAATACGAAAGGAAAAGAAGAGTGCAAGAGGAGAGGAAAAGGTAGAAATAGATGGAATAGAAGAGAGAGAAATGCGGAGTAGAAGTATTAAGAAAGAGGAGGAAGGAAAGGTAAGAAAAGGAATCCAAGGAATAAGAAAGAGAAGGTGGATAAGCATAAGAGACATAAGAAAGGGAAAGATGGAAGGGAAAGATGGAAAGGAAAGATGGAAGGGAAAGATGGAAGCGAAAGATGGAAGGAAAAGATGTGAATAGAAGGAGAGACAAGGAAGTGATGAGAAAATATGAGGTACAAATGGCAAGCTAAAAATAGGTAAGGTGAGGCTAAGAAAGAATGGAATGCAAAGCAGAAGAAGGTTAAAGAGAGGTAAGGAAGTGAACAGAAGGAATATGAAAGAAGAGATAGAGAGAGAGAGAGAGAACAGAGTGAACAGAAGCAGCAAAAAAAGAGAAGAGAAAGATTGTAAAAGAATAGGTAAGGATGGAATACGAAAGCATATAGATATAGTGACAAGAGATATAGTGACAGGAAAATATGAAATGTGAAAGAAAAAGTAGAGTTAGGAAAAGATGAGATAAGATGAGATGAGTGGAAAAATTGACGGCAAAAGGCATGAAATTGAAGGCAAAGGCAAAGGCAATAAGCAAAAGCTAAAGGAACAACTTGAGATTTCAAACGCCATAAAAAAAGCTAAATACGCTAAAAGCAGCCAAAAATCAGCCAATTAAAGTTCTGTGCAAAAACAGCAAAGTAAAAAGAGCTAAACGAGCTTCAAGCCAAAGCAAACGTTGCTCACTCGCAGCTTTTCACTTTTTGTGCCCAATGGCTGTTAGTCAAGCGGCAAAAAAGGCTAAAATATGACGGTAAACAAGTGCAGTTGGCAGCACTGGTGTGGCAGTGGGTGTGCTCAGGGGGGGCAGCGGGCAGAGGTCGCGGGAGCTTTCATGGCAGTGTGTTAGGTGACGGTCGGCGGGTCATAAATGCTGATGTGTGAAGCGCTTGCGGCATTCAGAGCAATTGTCTCGATTGAGATACACAAACACACACACACACACACACACACACACACACATGCAGACACACGCACAGCTGTTACATGCAGCGTATGCGCAATTTTCAACAGCGTTTGATGTGGCCTTATTGCTGGTTCAGCGACTCATCGTTGCTGTTGTTGGTGTTATACGGCTTATTGGTCTGCCATGGACTCAGTTTAGTGGGCACTGCGGGGCCTGGGCGTGGCAGCTAGACACACGAAAAGGCCGCGCGAGTGTCGAGCCGAGCCGAAATGATTGCAGACAAATATTGGCAGGGAATCCGCGTTTATTGTACACTTCAAATGCGGCCAGTAGCAACAACAACAACAACGACAGCAGCAACAACTGCAACTACTTCAACAACAGCAACAGAAAGTGCGCAACTTTAATGCAAACAGACAAACAGTCAAACAGTTTGGCACAAATGCGGAGCCAAATGAAAGAAAACGAGTAACACAGCCAAGCAGCATAAGGCACGCACTTACACACACACACACACACACACACTCACGGCAACACCGGCAAAAATCATCGAAACGACCGCAAAAATCAAAAATTTTCAACGCTCACAAGTCAAGCAAGTCAACTGTGCAGCATGCACGACTAGCAGCTACCCTGTAGTAATATATATGCAATATTTATTAAGTTATGCTGGCAAATCGATAGTTAGCAAATTGATGTGCTTTAAGCCTCACTTTAAGTCAGTCAGCCAAACAATAGCTGCCTCGGTCAATCAGTTAGTTAGTTAGTTCATCAGTCTGTCAATCAGTGAGTCAATGAATCAAGTAAGAAATGGGTGCTTTTACCAAATAGTCCATCGTTCACTGCAATTAGTATGTTTATTAGTGATGCAGTGAGTCCTTCTATCAGTCAAGCAGTCCTAGAAGCAATCAATCAGCATTTGGCTACTTAGTCAATCAATTTATCAATCACTCAGCTGCACAATTACTAGGCAATCAGTATGTTCGTCAGTCAGTCAATCAGTGTGATCAATCAATCAATCAATCAATCAAACAATCAATCAATCAATCAGTCAATCAATTAATCACTCAATCTAAGCTCTATCACACATGCATAGAATCCGATTTAGTCAATCAATCAATCAGTGTGAAAGTTGGTAAGTCTATCAATCAGTTAATCAATTAATCACTCAATCTAAGCTCAATCACACATGCAAAGAAACGTGATTAGCGAGTCAATGCGTCAGTCAGTCAATCAATCAATCAATGAAACAATCAATCACAGTATCTAAGCTCTATCACACATGCATTTAATTAGACAATCAGTACGTCAATTATTCAATCACTGTGGAAGTTGGTAATTATATCAAACAATCAATCAATCAATCAATCAAAAGTTGTATAACATAGAATAATATTTAATTAAACAATCAGTTAGCCAGTCAGTCAATCAATCAGTAAGGCAGTTGTTCAATCAATCAGTCACTCAATCAAAGCTCTCTTTCGCAGTTGTGAATACCTGTTTCTAGCATCAAGTGCTACCATAAAGCCGCTCACACATATTTACAGGGTAGAGTAAGAGGAGTAGCAGCAGCTTTAGAGTATAGAGTGTGTTGTGTGTGTGTGCCTCTCTGTGTGTGTGTGTGTGTGCTTAAAGCAGACATTTATTTATGTATTTATGCATATTTCGTGCAGAAATGCCGGCTATACACTCAGCTGTGTGCGTGTGTGTGTTACTTTTTGTTTGTTGTGCGCTGCATTGACCTTTGACCGCTCCTCCCTTGGGATAACCATCGTCTGCCTATAGCTCGGCTGACAGTTTGCTGAAAGTTGTCATGAAAATTGCATTGCCGGACAGTCAACAGCGACAGTGCTTGGCTGATTGATTGACTGACTGGTTGGCTGATTGAGTGAGTGACGCAGTGAATAGCTGACAGACTGATTGACAAACTAGCTGATTATCATACTAGCTGATTGACTGATTGAGTGTCTGTTTGATTGATTGTTTGAACGGGCAAAAAAAAAAGCACTCAGCATTCGCTCTGTCACCTGTCCATTAAGCTTTGGCAAATAGCGATTTAATTTGTGCTTAGTCACCTTAACTGCTTCTTCTTCTTCCGCTTCTCTTTTTGCTGGCCCCAACTTGACGCTTAGCTATAAAACATTCAACCCAAAACTAAATGCCGAAGCTGTAAACATTTCAGCGAACTTTTAAGCCAACAATTTCGAGCATTACCAGAGAAAAAGTCCAAAAGGCGAATTCGCATCCAGTATGTGTGGGTGCACGTTCACAAGTGAACTAGTTCTCTTATGAATCTTAATTTTTACATAGATATATTATATTTATATATTATATATTATTTGTATAACAGTTGGGTTGACATCCATTGAGAACCGGCGAAACACTTGCATAGTTCACAAGTGAACTAGTTCTCTTATGACTCTTAACTTATACATGTATTATATACATGTGTATACAATCAAATATAGATCTTTTGAGAAGCTACAAAATACTTGTCTAGTTCATAAGTGAACTAGTGAACTAGTGAACTAGTTCTTTAGAATTTTTTTTTTATTTAATTTAGGCAATACGATAGATACATATATGCATAAATAATTACATTGAAAAGTTAGGAAACATTTCTATAGTTCACAGCTGAACTAGTTCTTTTTTGAATTGTTTCCATAACTTATATATAAGAGGCAGATAGGTATACAGATGTATTTATAAATATATATAGATTCTCTAGTTGACAAATTGAGAAACAGTAATATAGTTCACAACGGAACTAGTTCGTATTTGGCTTTTCTGTCAAATTATTTGTGGACATTGATAGATGAATTGTTAGCTTTCTAACCTTGAGATATTGAAAAATATATATAAATGGCTCACAAGTGAACTAGTTCTTTTTGGAATTTTTGTTAACTCTGTTTTAAAAAAAAATTCAGTTCAGACATATTGTTGGATAGTTGATAGAGCCAGGAATTTGCATTGTAAAAAAATGTTTCGAACTTTTGCAACACTTAAACAGTGTTGCAAGTTGCTGCGCTGCTTTTTTATCTACAAAAAAAAAAACATTTCTTTTGTTTAAGAAAGTCTTTTGGTCAAGCGAATTAGTGGCAGAGTTGAAGCTGTGGAGCCTCTTAGAGCTGGCTGAGGGTAGTGGGGCTTGGCTGGTATGTGTGCGATTTGTACATACTTACACATTCCACATTCAGTGCGCGCTGCACTTTAATTAAATTTCTTAATTATGTTGGATTAATACGCAGAGAGAGTCAGGCAGGTGTGTGTGTGTATCAGTCAGTCGGAGACAGCTTCCAACTAAAATTTCATAGTTCTATTCTACTTTTTCGTTTAATCAACATGCATACGTAGCTAGGCCAGAGGCGGGACAGAGAGGGAGGGTGAGAGAGGGAAGGGAAGTTTGTACAAGGTGTGGCCGACTGTGGCCTGCCCAAGTAATTGAGAAAACTTGGCAGCAAGTGCTTGAGCAACTAGCTTGGGTTGCCCCTGCCCCGTGCCCACTGCACTGACGACGCCTCTGCACCGTGGTTAGAAAACTTGAAGGAAATTGTAACAAATTTAGTTAAATTGATCGATCGATCGATAAGTGCATCTGATCGATAGCTCAGTCAATCACATTCAAAATACTTATAACTTTCATAAAATACGATGACTCTCACTGCATTCAAATTGCTCTTTTAAATGAACTACTGAACTTGTTCAGTGCTCCGTGCTGAATGCAGTTCAAATGATCGATCATGACATATAACTGATGCCTGCATAGTTATTCAATTGAACCAAATGAACTAAGCAAACAAATTCATTCAGCTCATGAACTAAATGTTCTTTTGAGCTAGTGATAAATTAGTTGAAATCTGTGAACGACTACAAAGCTCGCTCTTTGAACTAACTGAACTACTAACAGGGAATGATCTAGCTGTTCTGGTTGTTTATTCACAAATGGTAACACATATGCAAATGGAACTAGTTCTTTTTAGCTTTTTTACTTAACTTTTGCCACTTCGAAAACTGAGGCAACAAATAGTTGTTCGTCAATTGCTGCTCCACTGTGCTCGCTGCAAATGAGTCGCGCCCCGTTTCAGCTGGTTTTAGCTGCTGCCCCTGCCCCTGCCCCTGCCGCAGCCCAGTGGCAACCCCTCTACACATTTTAGTTACTTACTTGAACATTTACCTTTGCGTCTGGCATTCAACAGCCGGCGTGCAGGCAGGCAGGCGGCAGGCAGTCGGCCAACAACAAGGATCAGGCAGAGGCGTCCTTCAGTCCTTGCCACCGCAGGACTCATCTGTGGGAGGCTGCCAATGGAATGCCAGTGCAAAGGGGCGTGGCGCATTAGTTGCAGCACGTGACTGAAATGCCAAGCGACACAGAGACACTGAGAGACGGAGAGAGAGAGAGAGGGAGGCTGAAGGAAGCGAGCAGCTTACTAAAAATTAAAACACATGTAAAGAAATAATTAAGATATTATGTACTGCCACGCCCGCAACACTGACGCCCCAGGCCCTGCACAAGCCAGTTGGGCTTTGGACGTTGGGGCGTTGGGGCGTTGGGGCGTTGGGGCTGACGGGTGCAGCGGCTCGTAAACAAAGCACGATAAGAGCAAACTGTCAGTTCTGAATAGGCCACTAAATGCAGAGGGCGACACTTTTTGCACTCTCCACGAAAATACATATTTACACTAGACAACACAGTTGCGCATTGCGTGGGACAGGACTAGCCAGATTGTTGATTGTTGGCTCAATGATAAGACAACGTCAAACAAAGAGCTTCGATCGATGACGTAGCATTCGTATTAATAATTAAACTTTGAAAGCTGTTTAAGTCGTTTGGCTTAAGTCAAGTTAGTTAAGCTTTGTAAGCTCATGAAAGCTGAAAAATCACTTTAATCGAGTTTCGTCTCGGTTTGATCTTTTGAAATGGATTCCAAATGATTATATAAAGCTGCTGAGTTACTTAAAGCTTCATAATGCTTTGGGCTGCGTAAATGATTTTAGCTGCTTAACTTACTAAAGAGCTAAAGGCTCAATTATCGCCAAAAGTCGCCAGCTATATCAGCGATCTAATGCTTAGGGCTACTTGAAAGCTAATATTCATAATTTGTATTTATGTTTAAATAAGTAAAAGCCCACATAAAGCTCACAAAAATGAACAGAAAGCTTATTAAATAAAATACTACGCTCAAAACCCCACTTAAAGCTTGCATAAAGCTTACTAAATACTATACTTAATACCAATGCTACCAAAGCCTAATCTAAGCTCACTTGGGGTAACACAAAGCCTGTGCAAAGCTCGCTCAAAATTTGTAAAAGCTTAACAACCAACTCAAAAAGCACATAGTTAAGTAGAGCTCCCCTATCGCTTTGTGCGCTGATCGAGCCTTATTTGTTAAAAGCTTCAATATGATAAAAAGCTCAAAAGATGAGATCAGTAATTCATTCAGCTGCGCTTAAGGCTGTTTTATTATAATATTTTGTCTCATTGAAGTCCCAGTCGTTGTAGTGTTGTGAGCTAAGAGCTCAGTTTGAACTCCATTGAAGTTAACTAAAAGCTCCAGTAAAGTCAACTTTAAGCTATATTTCTAAAAAAGTCAACTTAAAGCTCAGCTCATGCTCAGCTCTTTAAGCTTTTACTGCTTTAGTTTACACTCACTTTGTTGGCTAGTGTATGTTTATTTTTTTGACTACGCCTTGTTTCGCATTCATTGCCACCTGCTTGTTTTTATCGGGCACTGGGCACGTGTTTTACTTCCCCTGCTCCTGCTCCGGCTCCGGCTCCGGCTCCTTCTGCATTTGTTTTTACCCGTTTGCCCAACTCAAGATGTGCCCGCAACACATTTCCGTATCCGCACTCCAATATATATATATATATATATATATATATATATATATATATCCCTCGCACTCACTCAGCGCACTCACCTCGCCCACTTAAACGAAGGTCAGGTCGGATGCTCAGCGCAAATTGTCGGACAAAGGAAAAGAATTGTCGGAATCTGTGCACCAATTGCTGTTCTCGCCTCTCCATTGCGCCACTGTTCCACTTTTATTTTATGCTTCTTCTTCTTCTTCTTCTTATTTTTTTGACAGCGCTAAAGAAAGTGAAGTTAGATATGGTATGACTAGTATAAATAGAATGGATATATATCAGGGCAGCTGGTCTCTTAGCTGTTGGCAACATCTTAAGTAATCCACTGGATCGAAATAATATATCATATAGCGGACATGAGCATCATTTGCTATTATTTTTTTCATTCAAGCCATCTCAATCGAGCTTGGTTTCAAAACTTTCTACTATCTCTAAGCACAATCCTAAGTAACTGAAACTTTTCTATTATATTCTCAGCTTTATTTACTCTATGTAAGATTACAGTTTCCTCGATAATAAATTGTCTATCTTCTAGGCAGCTAGGCACACCATATTCAATATTTATTTTTGTATTCTAAGCCAACTTTATCATTGGACAGCAATATTTCTTTACATATATGCTGAAAGTAAGGGTATTACTGCTAGATTCATCAATATCTCTATTTTATATATATTAGCTATATCATATTGTAGCAAGCTACTCACATTTCCTAATAGAAGTTTATTTTATATTTTAATTTTTATCAGCCCAGAAAATACACCTCTTTAAAGTAGAGGTATTCCCTTTGACATATTTGTTTTCAACTACTTCCAGCTTTTTTTTTGCTTCTATATCTAACATTTATTCAACATTTCATATATAAACAAAATGTTTATAGGAAAAATATGATGTTGCTTTGATGTAGTAGGGGTATTCCCTTTGGACTATATATAATTTCGATTTTATCTGTGCACTACTTGCAATATATTATTTATTAACATATGCAAATAATCGAATAATATTTCTCCACAATTTCATTTTGCTCAGTAGGGGTGTTCCGCATAAATTTATAGCTCTCTAGCTTTACTTTGTGCTAGGCCTAACCGTATACAGTTCTTTATCATAAGGTAGCAATTGTCCATTAAAGTTATCCAAGTAAGGGTATTCCCTTTTGAATATATATAAATTTCCACTTAACTCTAGTCTCACTTTGTCCTAGACCCAGTTCTATATCAGGAGGTAGCAATAGTCCAGTATGAAAGTTATCCAAGTAAGGGTATTCCCTTTTGAATATATATAAATTTCCACTTAACTCTAGTCTCACTTTGTCCTAGACCTAGCCATAAACAGTTCTATATCATTAGGTAGGAAGAGTCCATTAAAGTTATCCAGGTAAGGGTATTCCCTTTTGAATATATATAAATTTCCACTTAACTCTAGTCTCACTTTGTCCTAGACCCAGTTCTATATCATAAGGTAGCAATAGTCCAATATGAAAGTTATCCAAGTAAGGGTATTCCCTGTTATGTTTATCCATTTATCTCTCGCTTTACTCCATTCTGTCGCTAACGAATATTAGCTACATCGCAAACCAGAACAGTCGATTGGCATTTCATTAAACGTTTGTTAAGTTGTGCGCTTTAAGTAAGGGCACTCCCACTAAATACTCTGCCCCCTCTCGCGCTGTCTGTGCTATAATTTGTTTGTTGGTTTTGTTTTTTGGTTGTCTCATTTCGTTTTGCTGCGTCTTGTCACATTGTGCGCCTCATTACTTCTGCATTTTCATTTCTGTCCAGCGACGGGGCGATGTATCATTAAAAAGATGTCTTTTTGCCTAAGCCTAAGGGGGCGTAGGCGTGGCATAGGCTGCTTGAAAATGCTTCATAAAGAGGAAAGTTGCTTCAGCTGCAGCAGCTCCTTCTGCAGCTCGACAGTTTATAATTTCAGCTTGTTTTATTTACGGTACTTACGCGCACTTCCACAGTCCAGGGGCGCAGTGCCTTACGTAGAGAGGGGGCTGCGCTGGGGCTGCTTGGGGATGTGGGAAGACATGGTTCGTGCTCAAAACGTTTTTACATTTCATTGACTGGGCGCCAGGGCAAAAGAAAACAACGAAACACAACCTAGCAGCAGCAGCAGCAGCAGCACGCACACACACACACACCCACGCCCGCACACACATGCCACACACACACTGACAGAGAAGAAGAAGCAGTAGAATAAGAGACAGCCTGAGCTGCTGTGGAAAAACAGTTGCCAGCTTCTCACGAGTGCCGACAACAACATTGAACAATTAAATTTAATTGCATTCCCAATTTGTATAATTATGCCCCGACTCTCTAAATATATATATATATATGTATATATATATATATATATATATATATATATATATATATATATATATATATATATATATATATATATTCATCTACATTCTTAATTTGCGTCAACGATAAACGATGACAACAAAAGGAACAGCCAGCTCCTGCCAGCGCGCTGTGCCGCAGGCTGTTGAAATGTTTGAAATAGTTTCTAAGCAGCATTAGGGAGTTAGCACCTCTAATTGCGTTGAGTTATCGATAGTAGCGATAGTAAGTTAGCATGCGAGTTGCTGATGTTAGCTCCACAGCTATGCTGTATCGTTGCTAATGGAAATGAGTTTTTGATTAAAATAAGAGCAGGCGAGCATTAAGTGGCAACATTCAGTTAATTGCATAGTTATCGATAGTATCGCCATTTGGTTAAATGCAACATAATACGACTTAAACCCATATGACATATGGAAGATAAAAAAGCTTGAATCTTTAGCTTTATTAAATTTCAAACAACATTAAACCGAAAGGAGCTCTTATGCAAGTTATCGATAGTATCGATAGGTAGAAACCGTCAAAGGGAGGTATAGTGCAAATAATTAAAATAAGTTTTGGGCTAAAAAGAACAAAATGACACAATAAATATGCATAGTAGTGTAAGCAATTCTGTTATCGATAGTAACGAGACTTCGATCATAGACAATTTAAAGAAGAAGGTCAATCGAAAGTAATCAATATCAGAACCGGCCTGAATTAAAATTTAGAGAGCATTAAGCAGTCATTTCACAGCTATACAGTTATCGATAGTTAAGCATTTGGCATTTAAGAAGTAATCGATTGTATTGTTTTTAATCATTATAAATTGTAAATATTAATTATGTTTCTAGTCAATGCTAAAAATTTAATTGTGAAAAAATAAAATTTAGGGAACAAATCAACACAAGTTTTCTTCTATCGATACTATCGATAAGTTTACCTGCACCAGGAGAAGCTCAAAGGTCTCGACATAATGCATTTCTAAACAAATATAAAATATAAAATATAAAATATAAAATATAAATATAATATAAATATAAAATATAAAATATAAAATATATATAAAACAATCGATAAATTATCGAACCTATCGAACACATAGCAGTCAAATATTTTAATGCTTTCGATAGTTGTTGTTCAGACAATTGATGCTCACGTGAGCAATTCGCTTAAAGAGTTTATATCTGCTGACTAAGCAACTAAAGTTGTTATCGATTGCAGTTATCGATAATGAGAATAAGAACTTATAATAATAACGAATACTAGATGTTACTTGTACTGTATCACATGCCGTTAGAACAACATAGATACAACTATTTGCCTATCGAAATATCGATATGTCTCGCTGCACATTTGCTCATATCGCTCATAGATAAGTAGAGCGATAAGCTTAGCCTATCTCTGATTGGTCTAATTGGAGTTATTGACACGTTCCATCGCATGGTGAGCTAATCAAAATTGATGGCCGGCCAAATGGTGGACAATGCAACAGCTGTTGACGGCTGTCAACACTGGCTAACTAGACGAGTGTTGGAAAATGAAGATGGACAGAGCGAGAGAAAGAGAGAGAGAGAGAGAGTGAGAGGGAGAAATTTGCCAATTTAGATGATTAGCGAGTCGAGTGCTCATAATTAGCCAACGGCTAGATGGAGCAACGGCATCTGCTGAAGCCGAGGGATGGAAACGGGGTGTGAGTGGGGGCTGTGGAGGTGGGGCAGATAGGCTTAATGGGCGTTGAGGGGGCTGTTAGGCTTAACTGGCTCAGTAATCAGTGCGAATAACAAATAGAAATTCAATGCCAGGCGATTAATTCAATAAGTTTCTATTACTTTGATTAGGTGTTGATTATGTGTCTGGGTGTGTGTGGCAAAAGTTCTTGTCGACAGGTGGCGCTATGCCAAGTTCTGACTGCTAATAAAGTCATGCCACACACACACACACACACATATATAAATGTGACCGGGGTTGGGGCAGAGCAGAACAAAGCAGAGACAGAGCGAGGCAAAGTCTGGGAGTTTTGGTATTATTTTTAGGTGAACTATGCGAAATACTTGTACGCAAGCAAAGCGGGAAAGATTTTTGCAATTTATTTAAGTCACGTGCCACATGCCACCCACGCACACACAGCCAGATAGACAGAGAGAGACGGAAGGAGAGGCACACACACCTGGCTTGGCAGGCTGCCTGACTTGATTTGGAACTCAAAGTGACTGACGAACTGACTGACTGACTAAGTGACACACGGAGAGACAGAAAGACAGACAGAGAGAAAGAGAGAGCACGGGCGGAACAGGCTGAGGTAAGGCCAAGTGGCAAGTGCGAGTTGCACAAGGGCAAAGTTATGCCACAGCCAGCAAATGTAACATAAATTATATGAAGCAAAGGCGCAAAAACCTGATGCCAAAACCCAACAGCAGCAGCAGGAGTAGCTAAAGCCAGGTGTTAGGGTGCAGGTAGAGACAAGCTTTAGCTACCTGCTTCAACTGCGGCAACATCTTGCTGCTCATCATGAGGCAACTTACTTACTTTTTACTTCCAAGGCACTTAATTAGTGTGCGCGAATTTTGAGCACGTGAATTTTCACAAGTGTGTGCGAGATAGATAGAGCAAGACAGAGTGAGAGAGAGAGAGAGAGAGAGAGAGAGAGCGCTAGCGGGTGGCGAGGGCAAAAGGTAAAGCAGAAATATAGGCAGAGCTACGAAAGAGCACAGTGAGTAAAGGCTGATCAACTGTGAGAGAAACTGAGCTGCATATGTCTAAGCAGATGATATAGAAATCTAGTTATATATATATAGGTAGAATCGGTACAGTCTTTGCTGAAGAGCTAAAGCTTAGACTTAGACTTAGAGCTTAGAGGTAGGTAGAGCAACTAAAGTCTAGTGTGAGCTGAGCTGAGATAACATAGCATAGCAAAGCTTTATTAGGGAATACTTTAATATATATATATATATATATATATATATATATATATATATATATATATATATATATATATATATATATATATATATATATATATATATATATATATATATATATATATATAACAGCAAGTTAAGCTTAAACTGTGTTAAGGCAGGGCTAAGTATTTTTAATATCAATGAAACTTGCTGAGCAGCTTCATTATTTTAATACAAATTTCAATTAATTAAAAATATTACTTAGATATAAAACTATTCACAAACAATTGTCAAGTTAAGCTTAATTAAATACAGCTATTAGCTGTTAATAGTGTTGTCAAATAAATTAGTGTTGGCTTATGCAAAGCTGTGCTACTCTAAAATAAACATGCTAGAAATACCTAGAGATATATAGAAGCAGGCGTTAGAGCTGCTTGCTCTATTCTAAGAAGTTTTACTGCGTCTAATCTAAGGTTCTTAAATCAAGTCAAGGCAAGGCTGAGGCCTTAAAGACGCTTTTAGCTTAAGATCTGCAGCTTAAAGTGAAGTTAAGTTTGGGCGAAATGCATAAAGAACTCAAAACTGTTTCAGCAATTGTAGTCAAAGATCAACAATATAGCTGAGTTTATTTGTGCAGATTTTCAGTTCAAGATTTGATTAGAAAACTGAGATGAAAACAGAGTGGAAAGTCGGCTGCAATGAAAGCAGTTCAGAGTCCAGCTAAAAAGTAACTGAAGCTAAGCTAGAGCTACGCTATAAATTGAAAACTAATTCAACTGAAAGACATCCATCCCAGATATATGAATGGGAAAAAGTAATTCCAAGTACTTTCTGTATATAATGTAAAATAAAAGCCAGCAAATCAAAGCTTGGCTCAAACACAAAATCGATGCTTTTACGGGAAGAAAGTTTGATTTTGAGCCACTGTGCGTGTCAGACAATTCCGCCTTAAAAAGTTGAAGTTGCGTTTTTCGCGTCGCGTCTCTTTTGAAACAGTTTGATTAAGTTTAATTGATGTAATTACACTCTTAAATTGGATTGGATTTGTGAATACAAAGCACAGCGCACGGGAGAGCGGCACGAAATGGGGAGGGCAAGGATGGGCGCAAGTTGGCTTAGAGCAAAGGGCTGGGCATGGCCAAGGGCTGCTTGTTGTTGTTGTTGTTTTTAGAGGCAGCCAGCAAGCGAGCTGGCTTAGCGCATTGCACGAGCTGCCAATCGAAGGCCTTTAACAACATCAAAGTACGCTGACAGGCGCACACACACAGGGACAGACAGACAGACACGCAAGTTTCATCAATTTGAAAATGAATTTGAAAGTGTTGTTGTTGTTGTTGTTGTTGCTGGCTCTGTGCGTTGACAACGGGCCTAGCCAGTTGCAGGGCAATGCAACGCTAGCCAACACTGAAAACAGGTCTGTCCTTCCTTCCGCACGTCCGTCCGTCCGTCCGTCCGTCCGTCCCGGCTGTGAATTGTGCTTTCGGTTTTGGCTGGCGCGCATATTTTGCATAATTTAAGCAATTTGTGCAACTGCAACGGGCGACGACGACGACGACGACGAGCGACAAGTGAGAGATTGCACTGCTGTCGAGGCTGTAGGGCATAGCCCATATGCGGGGTTAAGGGCAGGTTAGGGACAGGCACTGGCACTGGCACTGGCACTGGCACTGGTGCTGGGCTGTAGGCGCCCACATTATTGCATTTGAGTGTGCCCAGTGTCGAGGCTGCTGGACACAGAGGCCAGATAATGAAGCAGCAACATTTTAACCAGCCAAATGCGCAAACACCCAAGAGTGCCAAGGCTGACAGAGGGTGTTTGGTGTTGATTGCCAGACGAGCGCAGCGACTGACTGTGGCGTCTGACGTGGCCGACAGAACTGATTCATGAACTGACAACGAGCTGTGCTGCACAACCTGAGCTGCAACAGCGACGTGTGTGTGTGTGTGGCGCTTTAGCTCATATTTCGTGCGTCCGCAAACGTGGCCAGCAGCAACAGCTACAGCTGCTTTTTGATGCTGTTTTTTTTTTTTTTGCTGCCAGCAAGTGTGTGTGTGTGCGTGTGTGTGTGTGTGTGTGTGTGTGTTACCATGACAGTGGATTTTACAGAGACTTAAGTGCCGACTGGCACACTGTCCCGCACTCAACACACAGCTGCATGCTGTTGATATATGCAGCTGACTCATTCTGCTGACGCGCTCCAAAATTCAAACGCAAACACTGTTGCATACTTTGGCAGCAAGTGGGACAGAGAGAGAGAGAGAGAGAGAGAGAGGGCGAGCAAGAGAGAGCGTGTGCAACGGACACATATTTTCTGATAAATTATTGCATTGTTGATTTATTTTTGGCTTTTCGCTGTCTGCGGCTTAAGATTAATTTCCTTGCGTTGTTGAATTCACACTTCTGTGAGAGAGAGAGAGAGAGAGAGAGGGAGAGAGAGGGGGAGGGAGAGCGGGAGTAGCAGTGGCAGTGAG
Source organism: Drosophila eohydei (assembly GCA_035045825.1). NCBI lineage: Eukaryota > Metazoa > Arthropoda > Insecta > Diptera > Drosophilidae > Drosophila > Drosophila eohydei. Next base: position 912,468 of record JAWNOT010000120.1, read on the forward strand.
TGCGAGCTGGTCAGTGGGCGCTTTTGAAGCGCTTGTCACAGCCAGTTAAATGGCTTTTGAAGAAGCGCCAATAAAAATTAAATCAAATATATATAATTTTTAATTAAAATAGCCTTTAATCTTTTTACAGTTATTGCAGGCACATTGAACAAGCAATGAACAACAAGGCACAACAACAGCAAATGCGAATATAATACCATTGAGCTGGCGTCCGCATTCCAGCGCAGTTATATGAGCTGCAGCGTCAATCAGTCCATCAGTCCATCAGTCCATCAGTCAATCAGCCGATCAAATGCTCCGTCAGTCACTCAGGCATTTAACAATAAATATTTGCACATCACAAAGAAGTCAGACAATGCAGCTTAACCACTTTAAGAACTAGTTTCCATATCCGTTTCATGCGCTGTCCCAGCTTTTTGGCTCTCTGGTTCGCTGGTGCTCGTTCTCGGCGTGAGAAGAGCATATTGGCTTTGTTTGCTGGCTATCTAAATATCTGATTGTTCGTGCATCTATCCGTCCGCTAGTTCGCCTTTCTCATTCGTCAACTTATTCGTCCTTCCGCCTAGCCATAGGTCCGTCCCGCAGTCTGCCTGCCCGTCCGTGCGCTTGTCCATCTGCTCGTGCGTCCCTCCTTCAGGCTGCTTGTCTCTATCTGCTATCTATCTATCTATCTATCTATCTATCTATCTATCTATCTATCTATCTATCTATCTATCTATCTATCTATCTATCTATCTATCTATCTATCTATCTATCTATCTATCTATCTATCTATCTATCTATCTATCTATCTATCTATCTATCTATCTATCTATCTATCTATCTATCTATCTATCTATCTATCTATCTATCTATCTATCTATCTATCTATCTATCTATCTATCTATCTATCTATCTATCTATCTATCTATCTATCTATCTATCTATCTATCTATCTATCTATCTATCTATCTATCTATCTATCTATCTATCTATCTTTCTATCTATCTATCTATCTATCTATCCATCTGTTGATCCTACGCTTTATCTGTTTGTCCATCTGTCCGTTGTTCCGTCTATCTGTCCATGCGTTTATCCTTTTGTCAGTTTGTTCTTTCGTCCGTCCTTCCATCAGTCCGTCCTTTGGTCCATCTGCCTTTCCGCCTTATTTCCATTCTTCATTCCATCCGTCTATCTGTTGCTCTGTCTGTCTGTCCATCCATCCGTCCGTTGATCCGTCTATCTGTCCGTACGCTTATCTTTCTGTCAGTCTGTTCATGCGTCCTTCCGCCCATCCGTCCATTTGTCTAGCTTTTGATCCTACAGTCTATGCGCTTGTACGGCCATCTGTCCTTCCGTCAGTCTGAACGCCTCCACAGATCCATTTATAACTGAAATAAACATGGATTCCTCAAGTATTATAACTGCTTTTGGCACATGAACGAGTATTGTGCAGTCGGTACTTGGGCTCCCTCTCCTGAATAACAATTTGCAGCGACGAGCATCAGTGAAAAATCAATGTTGACTGCCTCTTCAGATTCATTAAGTTTCATATTTAGCTACAGATGTTGAGCCTGCTCTCGCGGAGCAGGCGAGTATTATGCAGTCAGGTTCGGATTTGGCCTTCTGCTCGCCATTGGCTTCAGTTCGCTTAGCCGTTTTTTAGGCATCGCGGTTCATTGTCTGGAGCCGGGGTTATCTTCAGCGCTCAGCTGACCGGCTACGTTGCATTCTTATTGTATTTCTACTTCAGTACGGCTTTTTTCCTTTCTGCTCTCTCTCTCTTTCTAGCTCTTATTTTTTGTTGCTGTTTGCATAAAAAATGTGTGCGGCTGTCCGGTTGTTCGCCACGTCTAATCTGTGGACCTTGCGTCCATTGAACTTCAGTCGGGGCAGGAGCAGAGCGAGCCTGGCTAAGCCATAATGTGTGTCTGTGTCTGTCTCGCTCTCTGCCTCTGTGTGTGTGTGTGTGTGTGTGTGTGTGTGTGCTTGGCCCTTGGCAAGGGCCATCGCACATATTGAATCCATGGAACGTAAATATTTAAGGAGTACTTTATTTTGTTGCGCATCAGCTTCTCAAATCTTTCGTTTGCTGTACTCCATTCTTTTTTCTTCCTTTTTTTATTTATTTTTTTTTGTGGCTGAAAGCTGTTGAGTGGCAAAGTTTGCCGAGTGGCATGCAACATGTGTGCGGCTGTTGCCTGTGTGTAGGCCGTGGCACGACTTTAATCTGTCCCAAGTAACTGTTGCCCTTGGCTCAGCTTCTACATCCATAATGCCAGCTAGCATCTGTCTCTGAGCTCAGTGAGAGATCCGAAATCTGAATTCTGATTAAATGATGACCTATGCTTTGTCATCTTCCTACTCATCGTCGTCGTCGTCTGCTTCTTGTGCATAGTTGACAGCAAACAAATTAGTGTGAATAGATCGAGCTGACTGACGGCACTATGGGCTACCCTGTACTAACTGCAAACACCAAAAGGACTTTAAAGTGCTTAGCAATTTTTCAGACTGCCCTCGTTACATATTAATATTAAAATTAATTCATTTAATATAAATGATTTGTTACACTTCAAGAGAGAAGCACACATAAAAGCACTCATAGCTTGCTGTCTGCTCAAATCAATCAATCAATCAATAAATGATTGATTATTTAGTCCGTCAATCAATGAAGTATAGTTGCATGTTCAGGCTTGGCTTGCATAATCTTGCTCTTGCTGCTTGATTCTGCATCAATCAATCAATCAATCAAGCTGATCAATCATGCTTCATCAGTGGAGTAGTCATTCAACATGCTTAACTGTTAAGTGTTAGCGCTAAATGCTTGCTCAATCAATCAATCAATCAATCAATCAATCATGTAGTGAGTCAATCATAGAGGTATGTCTACATTTTTGTTGCGTATTGTTTGCATGCAGTTTTCATTCTTATAATGACTTGCCCTATAAGTGCATCAATCAATACATCAATCAATCAATCATTGTTGCAGTCCATCAAATAGATATATACCTTAAAGATTTATTGTACTGTATTTTCAGCTACATAGCTCTAACGGGCTGCCTTATGCAATAACAATCGTTCAAGCAACCAATCAGTCAATCATTCAGTCTGTCAATCAAAGAATTAAAATGCTGTTGTATTCACTGTATGAACAATTCAATTACCTAGCTTTAACGATGCTCTATCTGTTGATATTCAATCAATCAATCAGCCAATCAATCATTGTCTACACGCTTTAGTGTATGCATGGCTCACCAATCAGTCAATCAATCAATCGGCAGTCACTATGAGCTGTACCTTGTCAGCTATTCCAATTCTTAAATTCTTAAATTCTTAAATTCTTAAATCGCCCTCATCATGCATCAATCAAAGCTCATTCCACGTTTTGAAGGGAAATACGAGTGAATGCATATGAGAGTGAAAATCAAGCAGATTATTGCTACACATCTACCCCATGAGCAGCTGTCGCCGAATACAGGGTATTGCCAAGTCAAAGCGAGCATAAAAAGTGGCAAACAAAAGTCGTGTAATTGTTGCCAAATGGCTGCAAAACCGAAGCCAAATCTTGTCAACTGACATCAGCACCAGCCTCCCCCTCCCGCCGCCAGTCGCCAGCTGGATTTATGGCACAAAGGGGGCGTGGCTGGGTTGTTGAACAAATTGCAGCGTTAATTGCAGACAAAGAATAAGAAAAGTGCCCAAGAAATTGCAACAAATGGGACAACAGCAACAACAGCAGCAGCAGCAGCAGCAGCAAAAAACACAAGTGACGCCTGCCTAATAGTGGGTAGACTATGTGTGTGTGCGTGTGTGTGAGGGGCTTACTGATATTCCGTTTGGCAGTCAGAAAGTTGACAATTGACACATTTGCAATTCAACACTCGCAGCAAGGCGAGTGGCAGAGGCGGGAGGGTGGTAAGGCATGTGAAGCGAAGTGAGGGAGTAGCGACAGGGGGAGGGGGGGGGGGCAGGCTGGTGGTGGTACTGGTTGGGACGCGTGCAATCAGCAGCGAGCGCAAACGCATTGCTCACGTTCTGGGTCTCTACTCTATGCGATGGCAACGTTTAGGCCGTGCGACATTTGCATTTTGATGCCGACGCGCGATGGCATAAATATTTGCAGTGTTTGACGTGCCGGCTTTTTGCCTGCGAGCGGCGCCCACCCATCCAGACACTCGTATTCATTAAGTCGAGCAGCGTGTGTGTGTGTGTGTGTGTGTGTGTGAAGGACTCGCTTAATTATTGCCTGACGTTCGGCTTTCAAGGGAAACGAAAGAAGTGTCAACAGTTTATGAAGAGGCAGTTAGCGAAGGAGTGTGCGAGCGGTGGGCGGGGCGGCGTGCGGGTGTCTGTGTGTGTGTGCGCCACTGATCAAACGGTAATTGGTGCGGCCAAACGATTTGCAAATTGAAAGAATCAGATGAAAAATAGACGAACAAAAAATGCAAAAAGCGTAAAGAAAGCAAAGCCAGTCAAGGATGCGAGCAGTCGCTGACAGCAGCTGCTGATTGCGGACGCTAGACACATTCATTTTTTTTTCGCTTCTTGTATAAAAACCTAAATTTGAAATTGTGTTGACTTAACAGGCAAAATGGCAAATGCACTTGCATATGGCTGGGTGTGTGTGTGTGTGTGTGTGTGTGTGTGTGTGGCTAGCATGTAGCACTTTGTGCCACGTCTCTACTCATAGTCGTCATGTTGTTGGAAATTTATTTTCATTGCCGCCGCAGGCAGCGCATCGAGTGGATCGTTGAATGGTGCAAAGAGGTGGGAGGAGGGGTGCGGCGGTTAAATGGGGCAGTTGGCAGAATGTCCGCAGCAGGCATTGCACAGTAGTTAGAAGTTAGCAGTTAAGTCTGCTGCTAGCTAAGTTGGCATAAAAAATGTTAAGATTTAACCTAAACAGTGAAGCTACACATTAACATTAAGAATAACATGAAAATGTTATCTTAACAGTGGATTGAATGGCTTGTATGCAGCTTAACAGATATACGCTTCAAAGTGTCTCTGTTATTGGTTAACATTAACATGAAAATGTTAAAAAAATAACTTGTCTTAACAGAACTGTAAAATATCAAGTTTAGATTGCTAATTGTTGAATAATTAATAAATAGTAATAATTAACATTCAATTACACAAATCCTATTCATAAACCATTTATTTTGCACCACGGTGCAACTGGCTAGCCGCAGCGAACAGCAGAAAGTCGCTGCAGAACTTTTGCATGCGCTGTGTCAAAAACTGTTGCCTACTTCTGTGGCCATGCAGTCGGCGTCGCTGTCAACAGCAGCAGCGGTGCTAGCAGCAACGGCTTGAAGAGCTTTTATATTGGTTGCTGCTGCTGCTGCCGCTGCTGGCTTCATAAGCATAAACGTTGATACGTGTTGTTGTTGTTGTTGCTGTTGCGTTTTGCTCTTAACGTTTCAATAAGTGCGTCAATGCGGCTGGCAGCTTAAAGCCGTCTCTCTCCCGCTCTCCCACTCTCCAGTGCCTTAACTCTCCTACTCTCACGCTTCTTCTTGTCCGTTGTCTCCCACTCTCCAAAGTGTCACAGCGAGTATGTTGCGCGATTTGTTTGTGTGCAGATTTGGCAATGCTTTACAAAGCGACGTCGCGACTGAAAAGTTCACAGCTGTCCAAGCAGCGCACATGTGTGTGTGTGTGTGTGTGTCTGAGCAGTGCAAATATATACATAAGCGAGCATGTGTGCGAGCAGTACAAATACATATGCATGCGAGCGTGCGAATGTGTGTGTGTTCAGCTAAGCTTAGCTTTGTTTTACTGCTTGCCGCCGTCCAGTCTGAAGGCGGCGAGTGGAGAGACGTGACACACAGACAGCACGAGCGAGTTAGCGAGTGGGAGGGAAGCAAAGCTATGTAGGGTAGCCAGCGTGTGAGTGTAACAGAGAGGGAGAGGGCGAGAGAGAGAGTTAGTGAATGGGTGCCAGAGTTCAGGTTCACTGACGACCCTCGCCTAGCTGACCTTATCCATGTCCATGTCCATGCCCATGCCCACGCCCATGTCAGCATCCTCGTCTAGCCCGCTCGCCCGCCATGATAGCTGTAATCGAGAAAATCCCGTAAGAGACGATTTAATCCCATATTTCAAAGTTATTCAAGTGCAAAAATGCCAAAAAGGAATGCAAACATAAGCACTGCCAGAGCTGTCCCAAAGACACGCCAAAATGGGCAATGGCCAGATCCAAGGATACGAAGCGGTGTTGGCCGGGGCAATCGCTGTGTGGCATAGCCAACCACTGCTGGGAACCGCGCCACCTGGCATTGCCCACCAAAATGCAACCAACGCTGCCCGGCTGCCCAGCTGCCCCTGACTGTCCTGCACCACTTGCTTCGCTCCGGATCGCCTTCTCTCTTGGCAGCTGGGCATCCTAACCACATTGGGACACTTTGTTGCTTGGGCGTTGCATAGAATCAATTTGGCGTGCAGCGTGTGCCCGCTGACTGATGCCGACAATGATGAGCATGTTGTATGGATGCTTCGCCTTCGTCCGCGCCTTGCTGCTTGGCTGCTAACTACAGTCGAGGGCATAGCAGCTATTTGCTGCCGCGTGCAACATTCTGTTGCCGCGCTATGGAATGACCCAGCAAGAGTGTTACTATTTTCGATAACTATATATCAGCAGCTGCTTAAGTTATCGATAACATTTAGTTGTAGAAATATTTACTAGGATTTGCCATTTAATTAAGAATCCTCTTATTGCTGAAACTGAATTGGGCTGAGGTCGAGAAGAGTCAACAGAGTCTTTCGACAGAGCTGCACGATTTTGACTTTCGCTTAAGACTGACTAACGACATGGGCACGCCTTTTGGAGGATGTTGCAAGCAAGAAAAAATCGCAGCAGATAGATAACGTGACGTGAGCGAGTATTACGCAGTCGGTAGCATCCGACAGAGCAGAGCGGACATGTTTTCTTCATCTTGCCTTATTCAGATACATTTACTGTCACTGCTGCTGCTGCTGCTGCTGCTGCTGTTGTTGCTGATTTTTGAATATGGGCAACATTTGTCATCCATTTGAATGCGAGCGCATTCATTTGAAGCAAATTTGGAACGCGCTCAGATAAACGAGCTGCGAAATGAGCGACAAATTTTCGTCCTTTTCGCAAATCCTTTGAGCTGCCTTTCAGCCCGATACGAACCAGATCTATAGATGTGCTACCAGCCAGCAATGCATATACATGGGATTGAGCATGCCTCAATTAAAGATAACTTGGCCAGGTAACGTCTGCCAGCCAGACAATTAATTGCCATTCAGATACGAGTTTATAAATATGGCGCTAACTTTAAATTGGCTCATTAAATTTCATTTGCACTGCACAACAGGCGTCGCACATCAGTTGCCACCACATACAGATAAATATACATATATATATATATATATGTATTTATATACATATGTATATATATACTACAAGCCTCTGGCATCGTCCATCGATACACATATGGGGCAAACAGGGTGTCTGTTTTCTATACCTACTCTGGAAGTGCACAAAGTTTTTATTTGGTACGTTGTTCTGTCCGGTTATAAGTCCGTTAATTCATCAGTATTTTTTTTGTCAGTCCATCCATCCATCTATTTATCTATCTGGTCTGTCCCGCCGTTCGTCCATCCTTCCGTCCGTCTGTCAATCCGTCTGTCAGACCATCCGTCAGTTTGTTCGTTTCCAGTTCCTCTATTTGTCCATCCATCGTCCTTCACTTGGTTTAGGCAAATAAGGTTTCTCCCTTCTACAATTCCAAACCTAGAATCTTCAACTGCTCTATTAAATGAACTGCTAGGGGCGCGTCAAATTGGAATAGGCTTTCTCTTCCACAGCTTCCAGGCCAAAGCCATTAGATTTGCTAAAAGCATCGCTGCTTAGTTGCTTTACAGATAGAGTTTTAAATGATGTGGCGAAAACATCGATTTTTGAATAAATTCAATAACATTTTCAGAATGCGAACGGGTATTATGCAGTCAGTCACTACCGACGGCCATCGCTTACTTCTTCCATAGCATAATACCAACTAGAGCTAGGTTAATCAATGCTGAACTAGGTTTTGCTAGTCCTTAGCTTAGCATCTGGTCAGCCTAATGTGTGGTCTGGTCACCCTGTTTTTGTGCTTCTAGTTTTTTTCAGTGAGCAGCGCCGCAATCGGCGTGCTTCACATTTTTGGCGCGTGTTGCTAGCCAAAGCAATTTACTCGCGACTCTGCTCTGCCCTCCGCTCTCGCTCTCGCTCTCTCTCTCTCCCTCCTCTTTCTTACTCTGTCTCTATGTGTGTGTGTGTTACGTTTTACTATTTTGTTTGTCTGTCTGCCCTTTATTTTGTTTTGCTTTTTCTGCAACTGCTCTTCTTCTTCTTCTACATTTTGTTCGGGCTTCAGCGAGGAGCTGTAGACAAAATCGCAGCTCGACGTCACATATTCATGGTTGGACTATATGTGTGTCTGTGTGCGTGTGTGTCTGTGTGTCTGTTGCTTTGCTATTCATACGTTTGCTGGCTTGTGTTTTCACACGCTTTTTATATGCTTACCGTTAGCATTTGCTTTGCTTTGCATACCCTAGCAGAGAGTTGTTTAAGCTATTGTCCATATGAAACTTATCCATATTCAGCATAATTCCCTTGAAGGCAACTAACTATATACCATAATCTAACAGCTGACGCATCATCATAGCCATGCCACACTGTTTCATGTTGTTAATTAAGTTCTACTCCAACTACATAGCTTTTTTCTTGGATCGTATTACTATAAAACCTTTCAGACTCTCCTCGCAGATTTCTTCATCTCGTAGAGTAACTGGCATAGTGTATACTCTTCACATACCATATTCTATATAGCTGCTTTTCTGCTAATCAAGATCTCTCTAAGGATCAATTCAATGCAATTTGCTACTATTTGTGAAATTTACTACTATTTTATGATTTAATACTATTTGCTGATGATCAGTAATCAGCTTATTTTCTGAACTAGTTCTATGTTCTAATCTACTAACATTTACCACTACTTTTTATAAATCTACTACTATTTTTTTGCAGAGCTAATACAAATATTAGTAGTAGGTAGTCTGCTGCTTTTGCTGATCTACTACTATTTCCTGAGTCTATTTATATTTTTTGAGTAAATCTACCTGGTCTATGCTTTTCTGATCTACTACTATATTCTGATCTGCTATACTTTTACGATCAACTACTATATCGAGTTTGCTGCTATTTGCGATATAACTAATTCTTTTTGAGCTATGAATAGTTTGGTATCAACTACAGTTTTGTCAACCTACTACTATTTGCTGATCTACTACTATTTGAGAATCTAGCCTACTATATTTCTAATTTGCTACTCTTTTATTATATACTACTGTGTAGTAAATCTACTACTATATACTGTTCTACTACACTTTTGTGATCTACTACTATTTTGAGTTTACTGTTACTGTTAACCTACTACCATTTGCTGATCTACTGCTATTCTTGAATCTGGTCTACTATAACTTATGATCCACTACTATTTTCAAATTTACTGCTCTTTCACAAAATACTACTATAGTTTGAGCTACTACTATTTTTTAATCTAGCCTACTAATATTTCCACTGCTTTCTCCAATCTGCTACTCTTTTCTATTATACTGATCTACTACTATTTTCTGATCTACTACCTTATTGGGCTCTTGTACTATTTTTGAAATTTTAACGCTTATTTTGCTGCTTTTATTTGCTGATATACTACAATTTGCTTAGCTACTACTATTTTCCAGCCATTTCCTTCCCCTTTTTCCTTTTCCCTTTTGCTAGTGCATTCAATCTTCGACATTTGGCAGATTGCAGAATATTCCCATTTTTTCTTTTTTCAACTGTTGTCATCGTCACCATCGTTGTCGTTGCAGTAGACGTACCTCCCAAACATCTACCTGCGCCCCAGCTCCTCCTCCACACTCCTCTCTCTGTCTCTCCCTCGCCCACTCCCACCTCAGTTCGTGTGCACATCCATTTGTAGTAATCGCTTTAAAATGATGGCAACAGATTTATGGTGGTTTATCTCAGTGCACTTGCCTCCGTGTGTGTGTGTGTGCTCTCTCTAAACGCTGCTGGCACACACACACACACAGACTGGCAATGGGTCTTCTGGCTGTGGCAGGCGGCAAAGTGACAATCGCCTCGACATCCAGCGGCACCTGTGCGACTTGGCCTGCCATTTTGTCCCATTTGCTCTGCTCTCTGCTCTATTTCTATGCACTGTTTGCGGCTATGCCAGAGAGCATATTGGCTTGCAGACAATCTTCTGCAAGCCTTAGCTTCCTCAGGCTAGAGAGCTCATATCCTATTAACTTCTTTTTCTTCCTTCTTAGTTACCCATCAGGCTCAGCCTACTTAACTCACCTTAGCTGTGCATAACTATAGCTGTTTCAGTTATCGATAACATTCAGCTGTGCAAATATTCAACTAAACATGCCATTTGATGCTGACTTAGCTAATGCTGGAAAAGCTTACAAAATGTAGCCAAAGTATGTAAGACTGAGAGAAACGGAGCTGTTGGGCAACTCAGTTAGCTCACGATGAACGCTGAGGCGCTGTGACATCTCTTGATTCTTAGCCTACACCAAGACGACTCATTCAATACATGTGAAGAGCTCGAGCTCTACTTTGGAGCTCGCTTATATTGAATCGCCTCATCCAAAGTCGCAGCTCATGCCTCGAGCACCGCCAGCCCAGCCGAAGGTGGCCATTCGAATAATGAGCTGTTTCATATGAAATTGATATTACTGCAAAATGAAGTCAGAAACTATATAATAATTTAATTTGGATTTATTTTATTACGATTTCATTTTGCTTGCTCTTATTTGAACAGTTTTTATGTGTGTTAAATATATATTTATATATATCTGTCTCTTTATCTCTGTTTCTCTGTCTCTCTCTCTCTCTATCTATTCATTTATTCATCTATTCATTTATTCATTTATTCATCTATTCATATATTCATATATTCATATATTCATATATTCATATATTCATATATTCATATATTCATATATTCATATATTCATATATTCATATATTCATATATTCATATATTCATATATTCATATATTCATATATTCATATATTCATATATTCATATATTCATATATTCATATATTCATATATTCATATATTCATATATTCATATATTCATATATTCATATATTCATATATTCATATATTCATATATTCATATATTCATATATTCATATATTCATATATTCATATATTCATATATTCATATATTCATATATTCATATATTCATATATTCATATATTCATATATTCATATATTCATATATTCATATATTCATATATTCATATATTCATATATTCATATATTCATATATTCATATATTCATATATTCATATATTCATATATTCATATATTCATATATTCATATATTCATATATTCATATATTCATATATTCATATATTCATATATTCATATATTCATATATTCATATATTCATATATTCATATATTCATATATTCATATATTCATATATTCATATATTCATATATTCATATATTCATATATTCATATATTCATATATTCATATATTCATATATTCATATATTCATATATTCATATATTCATATATTCATATATTCATATATTCATATATTCATATATTCATATATTCATATATTCATATATTCATATATTCATCTATTCATCTATTCAATTATTCATTTATTCATATATTCATCTATTCAATTATTCATCTATTCATCTATTCATTTATACATCTATTCATCTATTCATCTATCTCTCAGGCTTTTCGGTTTACACAGTTTCGACTATTAAATTTGATTTGATAAATATATATAGATCTAAGCAGATATCTATAAAGCGTATTATGGTATATATATATGCACATATATAGCTTCAATATCTGTATAAATGCAAGTTGTGCTTGTAGTCTTTTTACAGTGTATTTTGCAGTCGTTACGAGTCGCTTGCAATGTTCTAGCTTCGATTTTTTTAGTCGACTTGCATTGTTGTTGGCCTTTTCCACTGACTGGCATTTATATGTTTGAACAGCTATTGGTGTGTGTGTGTGTGTGTGGGAGTGTGTGAGTGTGTGTGGACAGCAATTTAAAGGTTATCGTTGGCAGCCTTGACGATCTTATGCCTGACTAAACAGCTAGCCTCTAGCTGAGCCACTAGCTTGACTGGGGGCTCATCATTATCACACACACACATACACACACACACACACACAGTTAGAATAGCGAATGGGGCAGCATAAGTCGCACTGTGATTGATGATGTACGTATGAAGTCCGTTCGCCTGCACTTTAGCTCGTCGGGCACGCTCTGGTCACACCTTTACGCTCTTGCCCTGGCCACACTTTGCATGTCTCTGTGCACCTAGGCCACACTTAAAGTTGAGTTGTTCATTAAACACGCAATGCAATCGACAGGCATTGGCGGAGAGTACAGTAGACACTCGTTAAGATACACGTGGTTATTGTATGTGGACGTACATCTATATGGAATAGCTCATTATTCGAATGGCCACCTTCGGCTGGGTTGGCGGTGCTCGAGGCATGAGCTGCGACTTTGGCTGAGGCGATTCAATATGTGCGAGCTCCAAGGCGGACCTCGAGATATTCACAAGTGTTGAATGAGTCGTCTTGGTGTAGGCTAAGAATCAAGAGATGTCACAGCGCCTCAGCGTTCATCGTGAGCTAACTGAGTTGCCCAACAGCTTCGTTTCTGTCAGTCTTACATACTTTGGCTACATTTTGTAACCTTTTCAAGCATTAGCTGAACCAGCATCAAATGGCATGTTTAGTTGAATATTTGCACAGCTGAATGTTATCGATAACTGAAACAGTTGTTGTGCCAAAGTTATCGAAAATGGCATCGCTCCTGCTGGGTCAGCCTATGTGAAGAGAACTGTTAACAGAGCTGGCGGCTGTTAACGTTTCTTTACATGGCAGTCGCTTCAGTCACTGTTAGCTGAGCAGCTTTCGCTTTTCGTGGGTCAATCAATGGATCTGTTGAGTTGGCAGGCGAATCAGCTCAAAGCCTTCAGTTATTTCGCAATGCTTCTTGACTCCAGTTAAACATTTCTGTGTGTGCCTAGACAAACAGCAGCTACAATCGCCGGACGAGCGGACAGTTGGACAGCTGGCGGGAGGTGGAAGCAGGCAAACAGAGGCTACAAAAACATTGGCAGCCAACGGCTGACTGCCGTCTGCAATTGTAACTGTAACTGTAATTGTAACTGTAATTGTAACCGTATCCACATGGTAACGCACACATACGCGGGCTCAGAGCGCTGCCAGACTCTGTTCCAGTTGGCAATTGCGATTGATTCATAGAGATGAGCGCCTTCTTTTAGTTTTTCTAACAAGAACTACAACATAGGTCAGCTGGCATCAATCAATCAATCAAATAGCAAGTCAATCCAAGCGTTTTTCTCATTCAAAATCTGTTTGCGCTTTAAGGCTTAAGGTTAGTCTGTTGTCAATCAGTTTGGTCATAAGTCAGTCAGTCTTTCAATCAGCCAATTAGTCTGTCAATTATTCAGGTAGTCAGTCAATCAATCAATCAATAAGTCAGTCCATTAGACAGTCAAACAATCAGTCTTATACTTAGAGAGTCAATCAGTAAATCAATCGTCAATAAGTTAGTCAAACAGTCAGTCAATGAATCTGTCAATGAGTCAGTCAGTCTTTCAATCAGCCAGTCAATCAGTTAATAACTCTGTCAATCAATCAGTCAGTAAGTCTATCTGTCAATTGGCCAATCAGTCTGTCAATCAGTCTGTCAATCAGTCTGTCAATCAGTCTGTCAATCAGTCTGTCAATCAGTCTGTCAATCAGTCAAACAATCTGTCAATCAGTCAATCTGTCTGTCAATCGATCAATCAACCTGTCAATCAGTCTCTCAATCAGCCAGTCAATCAGTCAATCAATCAAGTATTCAATTAAGTCAGACAATCTATCAGTCAGTCAGTCTGTCAGTCAGTCATTCAATATTTAGTCACTCAACCAGTCAGTCAATCGATCAGTCATTCAATCAGTTGCCTGTTGACTCAATCAGTCAGTTAAACATTCATCAATCAGTCAATCACTCAGTTGGTCAATCAGTCCTTCAATAAGTCGTTCGTCAATCAATCAGTCAGGCAATCATAATAATTTAGTCAGTCAGTCAATCAATAAGTCTTTCAATCAGCCAGTCAATCTTGATTAATTGCCGAATGAACATTTAGTTCAACGTCAGTCTGTCAACTTTAGCTGCTTCTTTCATTTAGCAACACTGAACAATAGTATTGTGTCGTGTCACGTCAATAAGCACGACTCGTGCTCAGCTCTAAGTGTTGACTGAAGCGCTGAAGCTGATGCTGATGCTGATGCTTACGTTGAGGCTGAGGATGAGGCTGAGTCAGAGGTTGAGGCAGGAGCACGAGCGCATTGACAACGACAAGGAGTGCGACAACAACAACAACAACAATGGGAACAACGAGAACGACAACGAGAACGACAACGACAACGACATTTACTGTTTACCTTGATTATTTCATCAAAGTTTGAAAATATTTACATTGGCATTCCCGAGCTCGGAACGTGATGTAGATATTTATATGTACATGTCCGTCTCCCCCCATCTCCCCCATCTCTCTCTCGCCACGCCCCTCTTGCTCGCTCTATCTGTGTCTCGCTCTGTCGCAATACAAACTGTAAACTGAGCTGCAACTCCCGTTACCCATCGACTGCTCCACTCTCTGTTTGTCTCTCTGTGCCTTTTTGTGGAGCTGGAATAAGTTTATTTTGATACACAAAATTAATACGTTGTTGGCATCGGCATCAACTCATGCGTTGACAACGGCAGCGCTGGCTTGCCTTATAGCTAAGCCATACACACACACACACACACACGCACACGCCAATACATAAGCCCTTCGTTCCTGACAGTCAGTCAAAGTCTCAGACTTTGTCTCCAGCTCCTCGCACAGCCTCCTTCGGCATCTGCTGCCGCTACTCCTTCTACCTCTGCTCAGGTTCAGGACCTGTCAGCGTCGCCGTCGACACTTGCCACTTGTAAACGACATTTTATTAGTAAAGTTTATTTAAATTTGTTGTGTGTGTGTGTGTGTGTGTGTGCCTGGCTCAGCCTCCTGCACAGCTCTCCCCCGCTCCGCTCCCTCCCACTCCTCCTCGCTCGCTCCCTTTCTATTATATCTGTTTGTATTTCTGCTTGTGCTGCCATTTTGTGCTCACATTTCACATTCAGCCCAATTCTCTTAGAGCCCACCCCCAACCCCCCTCCCACCCCTGCGTCGTGGATTTCGCATTCGTATTCAAAAGATCAACATATTGCGTTACGTGGCGTATTTTAAATTCAAAATTGACTTTCAAGCACTTACAGCCACGGCTACGTCGGCGCCGCTGCTGACCTTATCGCATAGTCAAAAAATATAGCAGAGTCGTAGCCAGGTCTCAGTCTAGCTAGACAGAGACACAGAGAGAGAGAGAGAGAGAGAGAGAGAGAGAGAGAGGGAGAGCAAGAGAGCAGCACTACAATGCAGTCGGAAGTCCGAAGTCCGAAGTCGCAGGTCCGCAGTCAGAGATCAGACAGTTGCGGTTTGGGAAGCCGCACAACATGGCGTATGGGTAATCGACTAGCACTTGCCACACACCAAATACCCTGTACACACATGCTAATTAGATTTCTATTTTCTGTTGGCTTAGAATTATGAAAAAACTAATTTCATTTAAATGCCATAAACAAAGCGAAAGGAAAACAGGCGAGAACAGTGCAGTCGGGTGTAAGCGACTGCATGCTGCTCTTTCTCAGATGCAAGTTGATTGAAATATTACGAGTTTGCCCCATGTGATAGATAGTGCCACGCCTCTAGTGGGCGTATTGATATAGTTTAGATGACAGCTTAGCACGGATGCAGAGCTGAGCGCACAACAGCAGTTCGAACCTTTGCCTTAGCTCAACATACCCTGTGCACAGCTTAAAGAAGTATGAAAAAAAAAATATAATTAAATGAAACTCTAATTGGAATTTAAGTAAAAACATATGCAAAAAGTGACGGGGATTAAAGTAGTTAAAAGGACGCGTAACAGCGCAAGGCTCGTTAATGAACAGAGCGCGGGAAGCATAAGCTGGCGGGATTCGAACCACTGAACCCACGCCAAGCGCTCGCCTCACTTTGATGAGCTAAAAATTTGTAAATTTGAAAATTTAAAAAATTGAAAATTTGAAGCAAAAACTAATTTTGCTCTGCACATATAAATGATTATATGTTATATATATATATATATATATATATAGATATATATTCAAATAGTCGCATCTATATATAGCTATAGCATCTGCTTCAACGGAAGCAGTTGCAGCTATCAAACGCCTGAACGAAGCTGCAAAATGTTTTTTTTTGTTTTTTTTTTTTTCGTCTGTTTCGTGCCCAAAGCGTTTTTCTGACAGTTGCAAGTTGCAAGTTGTCTCGTCCAAAGCCAACAAAAACTAAGACTGAGCGGCAGAGAGTGAGAGTGAGGGAGAGGGAGAGGGAGAGTGCGTGCAGCGATAGTTTAGCTGGCAAATCTGAAAGCTTATGCTCAACAGCAGAGCTCAAGCAGTGGCCCAGATCCAAGCAGCTAAGAACTGCCAAGGCAAATCAAGAGGGAGAGAGCGACAGAGAGCAAAGGAGAGAGATGGAGATAGTCTCGGCTGTCTTGGCTGCAATTGGAATAAATACATAACTGAATATGACACGTTCTGCTGCAAAGTAGAAAACAACAATAAGACAAAGTGTCATAAAAGTTGTATACAAAACTTCAAAGTAGCTGCAACAGCAACAACAACAGCTGTGAGCACAGGCCACAACAATTACCAACTGTAAACACAGAACACAACAACAACAAACACCAACAAGAGAACTATCAAACGGTTAAATCTTTAGCTGAGCATTCGGCTAGCCAGTGGATACCCTGTAAAACAGCGCAGTCTTAAGCAACTACTACAGGGTAACTGCCGTCATATAAATCATATGCTTGACAACTATATTCAACAAATTAGCATAGCTAGCAGATACCCTGTAAAGCTGTACCTCTCAAAAAAAACTTTAAATATCACAAAAAAGAGTTATTTACAGGGTATATACCTTATACGGCTTATATAACTACGATGTGCTTTATTGAACATACATAGCTGGCATATACCCTGTAAAAATGCATTGTGCACAGATCAATAAACGAGAAAGTTCAATTATTTACAGGGTATCTGCCCGTACATATAAACACATATGCCATATGCTTTCATTGTTGCATTGCTCATGGCTATAAGATACTCTCTAAATAATTGCAGTGCGAAAAGCGTAAAAAGATCACCTTTTTACAGGGTATCTGAAGGCATATGCTATCTGTAGTCGGCAATGTGCATTGGCGAATGCAGCTGAGTTGTTTGTGAAGCATTGTTGCCCATTGTAAGGGCGTGGCAAGTGCAGTGCATAAGCTTTCTCGTCACTTTACAGGGTATACGAGAACAAAAGTCAACTCAAAGCTTTTTGGAAAATGACATAGGCAACGCAAAACTATTGCAACTTGGCTTCAGCTTTCGCATCGAGTTCGCTTCTCCTTTCCCTGCTCTGCCGCTCTCTGTCCCACTCTCACTCGTTCTCTCTCTCTCTCTCTCTCTCTCTCTCTCTCGCATTGCCCCCACTTTTGGCCTCATTGTTTTTTTTTCTTTGCTTGCCGTTGCAGTTGCAAAAATAATAAGAAAGTGAACTTAAAATGATTACACGATAAAGTTTTTGGCCCTGCAATTTGTGGCACTAACAACAACAACAACAACAACAACAACCACCACCAAAACTTTAACAACAACAATTGTTGCCCGGCTTTTCAGACATTACATTTTAAAGCTGCTTCGTTCAGTCGAGTGCCCAGTCGAAAGTGCATTGCAATTGATGGACCACCTCCAGCCGCCAGTCTCCAACTCTGCCACGCCCACGCCTCTGCCACTGCCCAGTTCAGCTGGCCTGACCAACAGCAAAGCTTGCTTTGCTTAGGTGTCCCGCTGCTGTTAAGCAGTCTCTAGCCATGGACGACTGCTAGATATCCTGTAATTGCGTCACATGCACAGATCAACTTTGCATAGCTAAGCAGAGCTGTTAGTTACAGGGCCTAGCCATTACAGGGTATACATTGGCTGCAGTTCGCTAGCCAAGCTAAAGGCCCATAAATATTTTTGCCAGCTGACTCAATGGCAAATTCTACTTGCAAATGTGCAAAGGCGAAGGCTCAGCTGGCTGCGTGTGGCATTTTGCTTACCTGCACAGGTGTTGATTACTTGCTTAACGCTCACATACATATATATATATATATATATATATAGGGAGGGATGGTCGGACGGACGAGTAGAGGAACGATCGCACAGACGGATGGTCGGACGGTCGGACGGACGGAGTGCACTGATGATCGCACGGACGCGCAAAGTAGCGGAGGCACAGACTGACTATCAGACGGACAGGCTGAGTAGTGGATGGACGGAGGGACGGTCAGTCGGACTGACAGAGCAACGAACGGATGGATGGACGGCGGAAGGATGCGAAGCATATGAAAGGATGGACGGAGGGACGGTCGGACAGATGGACGGTCGGGCGGACGGACGGACGGAGTGCTCTGATGATCGGACGGACGCGCAAAGGAGCGAAGGCACATACTGACTATCAGACGGACAGGCTGAGTAGTGGATGGACGGAGGAACGGCCAGTCGGACTGACAGAGCAACGGCGGAATAGAATGATGGGCGAACGGATGGACAGTCGGGCGGGTAAAGTTACGAAGAAATGAAGGAACACACTGACGGTCGGACGGGCGGGCAGAGGAAGGAAAGGACGGAAAGCGCGTGAGGGCAGGAACGGTCGGATAAACGGTTGTTCGGTTGAGCAGGGAAACGGAGCGGAAGAACGGACTGACGGCCTGACGGACGAGCACACGTATAGAGGAGTGGACTCACGGGTGAATAGAAGGCAACGACTTGACTTGCGAAAGAAAGTAAACAATTTCCAAATGTAGTTCAAAGAGGTAACACGGCTAGGACAACACGCGCAGTCGCTAGCAGGCTAAGATGCCGTCTGGGACAACAGATCTAGAGTTAGGGGCAAGAATCTTTTTCGGCTGAAGATGGCAGCAAGTAGTTTATAAAGTGAGCTAAGTAAATGGATACGAAGTGTGTAGTTAGAGTTGGGAATGATCTTGCCGCTGACGAGCTGAAGACGTTTTATGGCTGCGAGCCTAAAGCAAAAAGAAATTAAATATTGTCAACAAAACTTTTTTCCTGCTTCTGTGTTTTGGGCGAAGTTTCTTTCGGCACAGCCGTTGGTGTGTGTTGGCGTGTGTGTGTGAGTCGCTTTTGTTGTGCTCTTAAGCAAAAATCAACAGAAGAGGCAGTGCTTAGCATTAGGCAATGTCTGGGGAATGCCAAAGAGAAGTCTGAACTGGAGGCGGGGCAAGAGATTGAGATTGTGGCACAGACCTGGCGAGTGGGGGCAGGGGGGCAGGTGTCAGAGAGTCGCGTGTTTGTGCATCATTTGATTAACGTAATCGAATGACACGCCATATGCCAGTCATTCAGTCACTCAGCCAGTCTAAAACTCTGGCACAAAAGGTGTGTGTGCGTGTGTGCGTGTGTTAAAGTGCGTGTGCCTGATAAACAATTGAGACACATATATGCGCAAGTGGGCCTAGGCGTGGGCGGTTCGCGGAAGGGCCTGTGACACATGTCGCAAAATCAATTTTCACCTTTTCACTTGATCAATTTCTTAACAGCAATGAAAAGTTTTTTCCTTTTTCTTACCCCTACGAACAACAGGCGTTGGGTGGGGGGTTGCGGGGTTGGGGCACAGATAACATCATTTGCATTTGCACGCACACACACAGACGCAGACAGAGGAAGCCATCAGGAGTGGAGCCCGAATGACGAAGCAGACGAGCTGAGGGCAGGCTGAGCGGGCGGGCCGACAGGTGGTGTGGCGGTGCGGATGGTAGTTGGTTACAAGTAGACGCGCACGCACGCATTTGCCTTGGCACGAGCCGTTAACAGTTAGTTGGCGGCTCTGCTGCCACTGCTGCTGCTGCTGCTGCTGCAGCTTTCTCACTTTACGTCTCGTTGCGTCCCATTTAAAATTATGTTGAAAAGAAAGCAAGAAGTCAGCCTGAGAGAATGTGTGTGTGTGTGTGAGAGACACACACGGACATGGCCACGGATACGGATGCGGATATGGACATGGATAGCAACACACACACACATACACACATACACAGAAAGAGAAGCAGAGAGAGGCGGGGAGAGGGACAGAGCGACTGGGTGACGCTGCATAAAGGCCGGAAGCAGCAAATTTTCATTTTATTTATTTTGTAAAGTGCTCGGGCAAAACGCCCACAATGCTGCTGCTGCCACGCCCACTTTTGGCTGGCTGCCCATCGGTGCACAGTGGGACACAAATGGAAGGATTGCTTAACATAACTGAAGCTAGGGGAGAGAAAGAGATGGAGAGGAAGAGAGAGAGAGAGATGAAGGCAGAGAAAGAGATGAATATATATATATATATATATATATATATATATATATATATATATATAGAGATAAAGAAGGAAAGGAAGAAGGAGAGAAAGAGAGAGAGGCAGAGCGAGAAAGAGATAGATATAAAGAGAGGGTGGAGAAGGGAGAAAGAAGCAGATAGAGAAATGGAAGGCGAGAGAGAGAGAAAGAAAGAGAAACAAAGTGCGAGAAAGATAAGGAGAGTGAGCTAAAGAGAGACTAAGGGTGAGAGAGAAAGAAGAGAGAGTAAGATGAAAGAGAGACAGCCAGAGAAAGGAGAAAGAAGAATAGACATTTCGGGAGCAGGAGATAAAAGCAAAAGAATAGCTAGGAAAAAAGTGGAGAGCTACAGAAAAGCAGAGATTAACAGAGATTGCTGCTAACTTTACAGCGAAGTTAACATTCAGCTAACATAAGCATGAAAGCAAGCACTAAGGTACTTAACATTAGCATTAACAGTTCGTTAACATGCGTGTCGATTGTAACATTAGCTCTAAGTAATTAACAGTTTGCCGTCGCAGGCTTTAGGGAGTGCTTGATGAATGCGTTCCACTGTGCTGGCGCCTCGCAGTTGCTGCCAGCTGTCGACTGTCGTCTGTCGGCTGGCTTGCAGAACGTGTCATGGTCGTGTCACGCGCTGCAAGTGTGTGTCGTAGCTGTTGTTGTTGTTGTTGTAGCAGTAGCAATGGCTGTGGCAGTGGCAGTGGCAGTGGCCGTGGCAATGCCTGTGGCAGTTGCCAGTTGCCACTGCCATAGCCATAGCCATAGTCATAGTCATAGCTGTAGCCGTAACTGTATCTGTCGCATCGCAGTTTGCTTCATTGGCTCAACATAATTGTTTCCTCTGCTCGTTGCCTGTTGCAATTTACATGCCAAGCAAGTCAAGCGGACGTCGGAGTAGTTGAGTGTCCTGGCTGAAGTTGCCGCTGCCGCTGATACTGATGCTGATGCGACTTCCTGTTGCTGGCCTTAATCTTGGCTGGAACGTGCGCCCCACGCGCTGACAACCGATAATGACTATGTGTTCGGCCAGCTACTAATTGATTGAGCAGACGCTGTCAATGCCAGTGATTGACTGATTGATGGACTGGTTGTCTGATTGACGGAATGATTGCACTGTGCACTGTCTACGGCATGTTATGCCAACGACATGGCAACCAAAATTAGTACATGCAGTCCTTAAAATGCAATAGCTTGACACATGCGAATACACCCACACACACACACACACAGGCACACTCTCACACATGCAGACTGCCTTAAGCGCCTTTGATGGCGCCACAAAAGCAAATTTACACAGCAACAACAACAACAGCTATAATGCTGGTTTTTAATGTGCTCGCCTCTTTTGTTGCATACTTCGCGGCGCCCGCTTTGTAATGAACTGTAAAACAATTAAATTGCATTCTATGACACTGTGCAGCGACGCCATAGCAGCCATATTGCCACCTCGCTCTATATACACAATATGTAATTTTCGCACACATTTTCATATACACATCTGTCTGTGTGTGTGTATATATGCATCGGTGCACGTTGTCTGTTGCAGTCTCCAGTTGCATGCACTCGCTTAGTCTCCAATCATCAGTAATTTTCTTTTGGTACTTAAAGCTGCCATGTGAATCTGATCGTTGCTCTGCATACTGCGTTCAATTTGTAGAACTAGCAAATGGCGGTATGTTAATAGAGTTATCCTGCTCACTCTATTGTCACGGATGGTGATGTCTCCATGTGTCCAGTTTGTATGTTCTTCTTTTATTTACTCTCATAGCTACATTTCAACTCTCCAAAGCTGCTTTTAGTTTCTTACTCGCTCAAGTACTGCATATCTAGCCTTTGCCTGCCAAAGTCTCCAAAATGCATGCTTCTCACTCTTTTACACTCATAACATTAAACTTTTTTGATCACTATTGTTATTGCGTTTGCTTCCACTCAAAATGGCAGCTTACTTTTCGATTATGCTAGCACGCTTATCTCTTTTACTCTCATAGCTGCTGCCGTTGCCATTTGCATTTTCTGCAAAGCTATTTCGATCACCACACAGATTGCTGATTGGTTGGTTTCCAATTACGACTATAGAAAATGGCGGCATATTGAATGCATTTCCAAATAATGTTAAATGGTCTTATGTTATATGTATTTATATTGAAATGAGTTTAGCAACGCTTTAGATTTTATAAATGGTAATGTGAGTTGTTAATGCAAAATGCTAAATCCAATATAGCAAAGCTTGTCTGTGCTTGATGGGCATCTTAATTGAGTGCAAATTGCGTCTCTTTGCGGTCGGAGATGTCAATTTAAATGGTATTTAATATTAAATAGACATATTTATATGTAAATGCGGCTAAAGCCAGTTCGCAAAGAGTTCAAATTGAGTAAGTACGAGGTGACAAGCGTTTGGTTTGTCGTTATTAAAAAAACACACACACACACAGAGGGAGACACAATTGAAGCCAACGAGCCGCTGGCTGTGTTTGGTTTGGCTGCCAAGATATCAAACGATGTGGGGGCATAACAAAAATGCCAGTTCGGAGCATTATTTGTCGGAGTCGGAAGTCGGAAGTGGAATTGAAATTGGAGTCAACTGGCAAACATACTCACGTTCCAACGCATACACACACACACACACACCTATATATATATATATATATATATATATATATATCATGGATCTATGCATGCGACAGTCTGTCCGTCTGTCAGTCACTCAACTCGCGACAGAATGGAACAAAATGAAGATGGAAATGTGAAAATGGGAACGAGTTTGGCTGAGTTGTAGACGATTTCAACGATATTCGCCATTACAAATTCAATTACATGCTTAGCTACACTTTAGAGAAATTGAATTTTTATGTGCATTTATATTTAGTATATTTTTGCAACACGCCTTCCACATTCGCTTACCCCTTGCGAATAACTGTTCGACCCCCTTTCTTACACACAAACGCGTCGCCCGTCACTTAACCCTTTAGCAGCACACGTACTTCAGGCTCACATTTTGGCTGGCAATTTTAGTATTTTTTGGGGGGCTGTCAGCCATTCTCATAGTCGCTGCGCCAGGCGACAGCATAATCTACAGCAGCTAAGGAGCCGAAGCACTGGCTGGAACTGCAATTGCAACTCCAACTGCAACTGGAGCGGTTGACTGGCAATTGAACTGGCCGAAGGCAAAACGAGCTGCCTGACTTCCTAACTGCTTGGCTGCTTGGCTGCTTGGCTGCCTGCCTGGCGAGCAGTTGCCATGCATTTGCAGCTGACAATTCAATTCGCAAAGTGTTTTTTCGTTTGGGCCATCTTAATTATGGGCAACCACAGCGCAGGCAGCTTTAACTATCAACGCAAACAGAGTGACACCAAAGCCCACGTTGTTGCAGCAACTGCAACATGTGTGTCTGTCCCAGACATGCAGCCAGCCAGCCAGCCAGCCAGCTAGTCAGCCAGGTGGCAAAGGCAGATGTGCTTGCTGCTGTCTCTTGACAAACTAAATTAGATTTCGGTTTTGTGTATGTCAGCGAGAACATGTCAGACATTTGCCATTAACGTAACGCTGAAAATAAAAATAAAGAAACCTTTGCACAACCGGCAGCCCCTCCCCTGTCGCGCCAGCAACTCAGCTCGAGGCCTGCCTTTTGGCTTCCCCTTGAGACGACGGGAGTTCAGCTTGGCTTGCTTAAGGCTTATATCACGCAATTGTCTCAGCGCCTCTTAAATTTAAAGACGAAAACCTACAAGGGCAAGCAAAAGCAACAATTGCAACTTGCAGCTTGCAGCTTGCAGCTTGCAACTTCCGACTTGACCTCCAACCTAAACTTTCAATAGAATTGTCTTTACTCTGCTTCCTTTGCGAGACGAAACAATGCCCCAAAATTATTGCCAGCTCTGGCAGCTTTAATTAATTCTCCACTGTGAAGCATTCCGAAAGCTGTGAGACACGCAAATATCTCCGTATAAGCCTGTTTGAGGCATGCTTGACTCGCAGATACCCTATGATTGGAAATGTAGAAATTTAGGCCTGGGAACTGCACTTCTAGTCCCGACTCATTCGATTGAAGTTCCACTTTCCACTCGAGTTGCTATTGAGTTTAAGCAGACTAACTAACACCCTATCCATATCCATATCCATATCCATATCCATATCCATATCCATATCCATATCCATATCCATATCCATATCCATATCCATATCCATATCCATATCCATATCCATATCCATATCCATATCCATATCCATATCCATATCCATATCCATATCCATATCCATATCCATATCCATATCCATATCCATATCCATATCCATATCCATATCCATATCCATATCCATATCCATATCCATATCCATATCCATATCCATATCCCTATCCATATCCATATCCATATCCATATCCATATCCATATCCATATCCATATCCATATCCATATCCATATCCATATCCATATCCATATTGATATCCATATCCATATCCATATCCGTATTCATATCCATATTCATATCCATATCTATATCTAAATATATTTACTATACCCCGCTGTAGGAGAGTATACCTTACGTAGTATATACTGCATAATAATTTGCGCTCTTTTCTCACCACGCACTCATTCATTCTCTTCTTCTATCCCTTTTTCCCACTCTCCTTCTCTCCGCCTCTTTGTATCTTGTCCATGGAACTCCATTTGAAATTCCGAGTATTGTCTGTGTGTCCATTCGTCCTGCAACGCCGTTTCAATTTGTAGCAGTTACTTTAAACAATTACCGAAACACACGAATGGCTGCTGCAGTTGTTGCACCAGCCACGCCTACCAGTCCCCTGCCTAGCCGACGGCCCATAAGCCGTCTTCTGCCTTTGAATTTTGTGAGTTTTTTTACATGTTCATTTACTTTTTCACATGGTTTTCTTTTTTTCCATTTCTTCAAATAAAATTGAATAATATGTGTGTGTGCGTGCTGGTGTGTTGCTTGTGTGTTAATCTGTATAATTTATGCGACAATTGATGCAAAAATGAATTTGCTGGTCAAAAAGAATGAAAGATGCGCATTGCACCGCCTCCTCTTGCACCTCTCTCCCTTTCACTGCCTCATGCACTTCCCTCTTCGACGGCCTACAGCTGTGTGCTGCGGGCACCGTTTGGTCTGTCCTCGCCTTTCGCACAGCATCATCGTCTGTCTGAGCCTCCATTTTAGGCACCTCCCCTCCATCCCTTGGCCTTCGATGTGGCATACAAATTGCACTCATTTTAGTTTCTCACGTTTGTTGCATGTTGTACATGACTGCAACGCGCACGCACACACACACATTCACATACACACACGCTGTCTCTATGTTTGGTATAGGCCTCGGCCTCTGCCTTAGTTTCTCTAGTTTTTTGGCTAGCTTCCCTTGCCATCCCTTTCCCTCCAGTGCCCTACGCCAATGCTTTGCCCCCCTTCTCACTCTCTCACTCTCTCTCTCTCTCGCTGTCCCTCTCACTCTCGCTGTGCCCTGCGCTGGCATGCGACAAACGGAAATGTTGCTTTTATGCTTTAAATATGGCAACTTTGTGGTGTCGTCACACACACACACACGCGCACACACACACACATTCGCTCACTGGCTCAATTGCAGCAAAGCTTTTGAACTGTAGGCAAAATGCTGCGATTTTAAAAGATTTCGAAGTTGGTAATACTTTTAATGGTATTTTATTTATTGTTAATGTTAGCAGTTGTGTTAACAGTTGAAAAAGCAGCAAGGATTAACAACGGCAACAACTGTTATGTACAGTCATCTTAATACTTCTGTTATGTATGTTAACATAGTTAACAACTGTTAGTATTAGCAGTCGTAGATGAATTACGTACTGTTATATAATTCATTGATATATAACTGAATGTTACAGAGATTGCTTGGTTAGGTTTACATAGGTATCAAATGTTAAGTTAAGATTAATTGAAATGTAAGTTAACATGTGAACAATCTGTTAGTTTAGCAGTTGTTTTACAAGTTAACATGAAACCGCTTTCTATATTTATATTATGCATTAACATAGCAGCTTAAACTAGCAGAAGCTGCTTAAAGGTTAACTGCAAGATATATATATCTGGCAGTTATGCTAGGATATACACTGCTGTTAAGGCTAGCAGATGTTAAAATATGTTAACTTAACATTGAATTTGTAATTTGTTGAGGAAATGATTGAATTTGCTCCACTGTGCCGTGTCGATTGCACATTCGCTGATTCTGTTGCTTCTAACTGTCTGGCTCGCTGTCTCTGTGTGTGTGTGTGTGCGTGTGTATGGGTATGTGTATATTTGAGCGATCGACCATGAAGCCTTCATTATTGCATTTCAATTTCATGATTTTGCGGTTCTTTATGCTTGCTCCTTCACATTCACATTCGAAACGAGGAAACGGCATGCGGCATGCGGCATGCGGCAGCTGCTGCTGCTGATGCTGGTCATGCTGCCATGGCTGGCATGTGTTTTGGCCAGGCCCAAACTGTTGTCGACACTTTCACAACATCAGCGAGCAGAGAGCTCGAGCCGAGTCAACGGAGCCCATCAGCCAAGCGTGTGAAACGGCAGAAAGAGTGAAGCAGGCAAAGTTTAGACCTCTGCTCTAGTTGAAGCCACTGCTGCCAGTTGACTGTCTCTCTCCCGCTCCCGCTCCCTCGCCCTCGCCCTCCCTCTCTCACTCACTCTCAGTGTGTGTGTCCATTCAAATTTGCAATATTTTGTGCATGTGTGTGTGTGGGTGTGTGGTCGTTATCACGCATTTCCTGCCATTTGCATCAGCATATCGACACATCGAACAGAGTGAGTCGCACTCGAAAATCGACTTCAATTGCTGCTTCGAGCAGCAGCTGCAGTTGCTCGCCATGTGCGTGGGCGTGTGCGTGTGCGTGTGCGTGTGTGAAGCCGATTGGGGCTTTCTGGTTTCCTTTTGGCTAAAGCAACCGACTTGACCAATTTGCCAGTTTTGCGGTCATATCGGATGTTGAGCGAATTATGGGGCCAAGCAACAGCTCGTGAATGTGTCAGGCAAAGCTAGAGCCCGAGCCAGAGCCAAAGCCAAATGCCATCAAATGATCTTATGCAAAAAGGTGTGCGTGGGCGTGTGGCAGTGGGCGTTTGTATGTGATATAAGGATAAGGGCTAACAGGTGCTTGAACCAACTCCAGTAAATGGACTTCTTTTTTCCCTCTTTTTAGATATAGCCGAAGCGACTCGTAGTTAAATGCTCAATTGAAAGCACTTCAAGCAGTTGAAGCAACAGCTAAGCTCCGCCCTCTGCTACGCTTTACGTTCTCACTGGCCAGGTTAAGTGCCACAACTAACCCAGCCCACTGGGGCAGCTATTTACAGTTGATATATGATGCGCTTATGAGAGCTTAATTTGTGACATTGGCTGACCCAGCAAGAGTGACACCAATTCCGATAACCCTGTATCGGCAGTGGCTAATATTATCGATAGCATTGAGCCACTGCCGTGTGGAGTGAGATGTGCCCTTTGAGCGGCAATCAAGCTGTGCCTCAGCATTCAGTTTTGAGTAGGTCAATAGCATTCAAGAAGCTGTTGTTGTGGGCAAAGTTGAGCAGACGATGTAAGTCAAAGTTTAGGGCATATGAAGTCATTATTTAAATGTTAATGTTGAGAGTTCTGTGGAAAACGTCGTTACATCCGATGAATTCAGAAACTGAACTCGTTTTATTAACTTAAAGTCCTTGTTGAAAGGTATATCTAAAGTGCAGTTCCAGCCTTTGGTAGGGGCAGATGTCTCATTCATTGTTTACCCTTGCATTGCTGTCCTCTCGAGGCTCGTTTTGCTGCTAAGAGATTATGATTAGAAGGGTTATCGAATCCTATGTCGGTTGCTAAGCCACTTTCAGTATGAAAGAAAGCACAGCCAAGCTGGACGGAAGTTGCAGAAAAGATGCGGATTTGCTTTAATTTTGGATGTGACAAGCTGCAACTCCAATACCAATGCCAATACGACACCTGCACAGGTGAGATTCTATTCCTGCCATTCCATGTCGTGGGCATCATAAGATCTCCTGCTCCACTCCTTGTTCCGCTTCCTGCTCCGCGTCACATGCCCAACGTGCATCCTTGAGAGTTGATATTTCTTTTAAATGTTAATCCTTTGCTAATGAAGATTTGTATATACATATATAAATATCTTATCTTATCTTATTTTATTCCTAAGCAATTTCAATCGAGCTCCGAATATGGAAAAGTTGCCATTACCATGGAATCAGGAGTTTACGTCGTGCCTTTACCAATTGGCTTTTAGCATTGCATATTAAATATATTTGCCATGCTTAGCTATTAGTTAGAGCAACTTGACAAGCTGCCCTCGGCAATCATTTTTTGCTTGCATTACAACGAATGCCGTGAAAATGTTCGCTTTGATCTGTTTTAGCAAAGCAGCAAAAAACTGACAGAGCTAAAAGCGAGGCTTAAAGAAAGCAGCAAGAGATAAGTTAAGCTGGCTTAGACTGGTTTATTGGTTTGATTGCTAACGAGCAATAAAAAAGAGGCAAGGCAGAGAGGGAAAGAGTGAGTGAGGGAGAAAGCTGAACGTTCAGTTGAAGTAGCAGTAATTAACAGTTGTTCAGCTTCAAGAAATTGTTCTACAAAAAGCTTATAAAAGTAATAATACACACACACACATATAAAGAGTTGAGTGTGTGTGTGTGTGTGTGTGTGGCAACAGAAAACAAGAAATGAAATGAAAGAAGTCAACTAAATAAATGTTGCATATGCTGAAGCCAGTGAATAAAATCAAAATAAAAACTCATTTATCAGCACACACACACCTACAGACACCCACAGACACTAGAGAATTGGCATCGATATGCGAAATGGACAAATCTGTGTGTCGGCCAAGGGAAAAGGTCACAAAAGCAGGTTAAGCTGCTTTTTAAATAATACGCAGAACACATTAATACACACACACACAGACAGCAGTCTCTCTCATACACACACATGTGTGCGTATAGCGCCGCTCAGCCGCTGGCACGTGCTGTCGCTGTCGCAGCCGAGCAACGACTGAATCGCACCCGAGCGGCCGACACAGAGCCGAGCCATAGCCGAGTGCCAACGAAAGGCAGCGCGAAACGCGTAGCGTGACACGACGAACGCAGCGACAGCGAAACGAAGGCGAGCCGAGCGCAGACGCTGCTCGGCTGTTCGGCTGCGACGACTGCAGCGACTTCGGCTGCTGCTGCTGCGACGACTGTGTGTGTGTGCGAGCGCCAGCAACATCGTAGCGTAATCCGTTCGCTAGGATTTTTTGAATTAGTTGCGTGTGGTAGCTTGTTGACAACAGAACCGGGCACCGGATGCGGATGCCAAAAAGAAAACTCTCTAAAAACGAAACACGTGCGTGGCCAGGCGAAACAGCAGCAGCAGCAATTGCAACTGCAACTGCAACAGCAGCAACAATATATATTGCAACTGTTGTGATTGCAGCAGCAGCAGCAACATATATGACAATTGTAAGCTGAGTCAACAACAACATTTGCTCCGGTGTCAGCAATATTGACTGAGCTGGCAGCAATAGTTGCTGCTGTGACTGCAACAATTGCTGCTGTTGACTGTTGCTGTTTTGTGCTTAACACCTGCTTAGACTTGTTTAAATATTTTTTTTCATTGTTTGTTGTGCCACGTGGCACGTGTGTGTGCTTGTTTGTTTGTTTGACTGTTTTTTTGCCAGCTGATTGGGCACTTTGTGGCGGCTGCTGCTGCTGCTGCCACTGCTAGTTGCGGCGGCAACAGTTGCTGCTGCAGTGCGGCATGGCTGGTTTTTTTCTGCGGTTGCCGTCGGGCTCAACGTTTAGCTAGTTTTGCGGTGCGCTTTTGCTGCGGTTGCTAAAGCACGAACAACAACAACAACAACAACAACGACGACAACGGCAACAACAACGACAGCAACAACGATCACAACAACGAAGTGCAATCAAATAAACATCAAATTATTAAACACAAGAATTTTTTTTTCCATTTTTGTTTTTGCTTTTCACAGCAATTAGCAGCAGCAGCAGCAGCAGCGAGCAACTAATTGCAACTAATTAAAAGTTTCTGATATATAAATACATATATGCGAATGAAAATGAAAATGTTAATGCAAGTGTAAACAGAAAGCGAAAAAAGAAAAGCGAAACGCGAAAAGCAAAAGAAAGTGTTTGCTGGGCAGTGCGGAAGTCGTGCTGCAACAACCAGTTGCAGCTGGAGCCAGGCCGATGCATGTGGCGCACAGGTAAGTGCCGCGCAATGCCGCTTAACAACATCACCCAAGTGGCTAGCAAGTGGCATGCAACACTGCTCCCTCGAGGGCCACATCGAAGTTGCCCCACTTCAAGAAAGAAACTAGAAAAAACGCAAATATCAGATAGAAGCTCCACTCGACGCGACTTGACTCAATGCAGAGACTACTTCAAGTCCAGCGGCGAGT
This sequence comes from Drosophila eohydei, assembly GCA_035045825.1. Classification (NCBI taxonomy): domain Eukaryota; kingdom Metazoa; phylum Arthropoda; class Insecta; order Diptera; family Drosophilidae; genus Drosophila; species Drosophila eohydei. The sequence continues at coordinate 943,463 of JAWNOT010000120.1, forward strand.
CCTCTGCAGCCAGCCATCTGCCCCTCTGCTTCCCTTCCTCACGCTCTGCCTTTGCGTGAGCTTCCCAGTTAAATTCGAAAATGATTTTCATATATTTTGTTGACACATTTGGAGCAACAGGAATTTTGGTAACTCTTCAATCGAAATACAAATATTGCGTATACGCCCCAGTTGCGAGTCGAGACTTTTGATTGGCCTTTATTGCTGCATAGTTTTGCTGGGCCTAATGTACTGGCTCTGATTTACTGTTTGTTAACATTGATTTACTGCCAATATGTAACCAGACCAATTCAGTTTCGACCTTGATTTAGCTATTTGCTGGGATCTTTAAGCCATTTTCTCGTAAAATATGAAATTTATTTATCAAACATAAATTTTTGCTCTACATTTTCTGTATTTGCTAGCTATTTCGATATCAAAGTTTATATTGAAAATATTGCGCATACGTCACGTGTGCACTTAGCCGCAGTAACTAAGTTAAATCTAATTGTTATGCATTTTATTTAAAATATTTTGATCACATTTTAGGCTTCTATTAAGATGGAATTTCTGAAATATTCCATATATTATGCAGAGCATATATACATCTATAACGTGTGTGGCTTGTTTCAATTATATCATATGGGAAAATTCTCTGTGCGTTTATGAAAATAATACGTATACGTCAGACAAATACTAAACTCGCATTCTAATTGCAATTTTAAGCCGAAATTGCTGCAATAAACTGTGCTGAAAACGTTGTGGAAAATATTTATTACTTAGCTAATATTATTTGCGTATACGTAATATATTCATTGAGCTATATTTCGCTCACATCTATTGCAAACTGCATCGCAATTACTGTCAGAACACGTGAAATATTTGCGTATACGTAATATTCAAAATATCAATTGAACTTCTGCTTGCACTTTGCCTGCCTGGCTGAGTTCTCAAAGTGGCTGTCGCGGGAGAAAGCTTCGACAGTTTTCACTTCTAAGAGCACTGGCTTAGCGTGATCAAGCCAAAGAAACCAGCGAACGCCACCTTACACAAATCTAATAGAACTTTGACACTTAAGCAGAGCATACACAAAATATTACGTATACGTCAGTCGACACTCGCGCAGAAACTGTCTTTAAGTTATGTCTGACACATCATTCACATGAATTGCATTGCATTTAGCTCAAATTTAAGAAATATAGCCATTTTGAGCTTCCAGGCAACATTTATGTTAGCAAATAGCAAATATTACGTATACGTAATATTCACAATATGCAAATTGGCCAATAAATAGTCTGACTGAAATATATTTTGTTCTTTATAGTTCATTTGCTAAGTATTGAAATTGTTTTTAGACCTCATAGTCGACATGCTGCGTCAGCTAGTAGATATTACGTATACGCCCCATTAAATATTTGCAAAAGCAACGCTTGCCCATGCTGAGCTCTGGCTTCGATTAGAATCTTTTTCTGAATATATAAATTTAATTTTTGAGTTTTAGTGTTTGAACTTCCTTCAATTCTAGTGAAACTTGATTCAATTTTTTTACGCGTCTTAAGTGATCTTAATAAATAAGAAGTGTAATTTGTATTATATTTTTACGTGAAGTCGAGTAAAGGTAGAAGCTGATTTAGCTGCAAAAATTTGGTGATCGCTATTAAAGGTAGATAAAGAACAAAGAGGGAGATGGTCGGACAGCAGGACGTGCGAACGAACAACCGAACAGTTGGATGAACATATGGAGAAGGGAAGGTGAGACAGACGGAAGGTCAAGCGGACTGCAAATCGGCGGACGACAAGCAGATGGAGAGAGAAACGAACTAAGACTAAATATTATGGAACGGACGGACTACGGAACCGTCGGACAGACGGGCAGATGTATGGATGGACGGACGGACGGACGGACGAGCTATGGAACGGTTGACCACACGGGGAAACGGAAGAAAGGATAAAATGGAGGACGGAAGGAAGGAAGGACGCACAGTTCGGCGTGACGTGGTGACACCAGTGCAGGTGGCATGGGCAGAGAAAATTATTGCGCAAGGCTAATGAAAATGTAATCTTTAGCCTTGCAAATTAATTTTCGATTCAATTTAAGTCCCACAAAACTCAAATTTCGACAATTTCATTTTGAATATTTGGCTGAGCTACGAGCTCTGGACTTGTGCTGGAATTTGCATTTGAATTTGAATGTAGAACTTATCTGACTTACCTGAATTTGAATTTGATGCGTGCTCAATGGGCTTAAATGAAAAGCTTTGCTCGTTGTCCTTGCTATGTATAAAGGAAAAGCGAAGAAAAGTCTTTAGGTTTTATTTTCATTTAATTCATTTGTCAGCTTTGCATTCAAGCTTCGATTCGATTGCTAGTTGCGACAGATCCTGCTGGTCGGCGAGCAGCAGCAGGGACTCATTTCCACTTTCCTTGAGCGTGTGCTTGAGATCGAGCTGCAGTTGCTGTTGCTGCTGCTGCTGCTGCTGCTGCTGCTGCTGCTGCTCTAGCTCAAGATCGTCATCGTCCTCGCTGCACATGAGCAGCGCATAGCTGTGCTGCGCTTCTGTATAGCTGCTGAAGTCTTCGTCTTCTTCCTCCTCCTCCTCGTCCTGCTCTTCCTCCTCCTCCTGCTCATATTGCTCCGCCTGCTCCTCTCGTGCATCGTGCTCAGCCTCAGCTTCGTCCTTGTCGCTGTCTGTCTCACAGCAGAGCATTTCGTGCGCGAGCAGCGCCACAGACTCATTGCTCGAGTTCTCCTGCTCGCTGTCCATATCCGAGTCGCCATTGAGTGGGCTATACTGAAACTCCATATGCTGCTGCTGCTGCTGCTGTTGCTCTTGCTCCTCTTCCTCTTCCTCTTCCTCTTCCTCTTCCTCCAGCTGCTCCTCGGCCTGTTCCAGCTGCTCGAAGCTGGGCAAGTTGCGGTAAGCATCCGAATCGCTAAAGACTAAGGCAGAGAGTGAGCGAGAGATTCAGAGTTCAGATTTGATCGATGATCAGATCTTACGTACTTTCGCTGCCATCGCTGTCGCTGCTCTGTTCGCTGCTGTTGGTTCGTGCCAGCTCCTCCTCCGCCGGCACCAGCTCCGCCTCCGCCTCCGCCTCCTCCTCGTCCTCCAACTCCTCCTCCTCCTCACTGTTCATAGTCGGCAACGACATCGGCTTGGCCTTGTCCAGTGCCATCTTTCGATTTGAGAAGTGTGTTTGTTCGATCGAGTCTCGGGCCCTACGAAATTCGAAATGTTTCTCTATGCATCCTATGTGCGTCACGTTTCACGCTTCACATTTTCCCCATTTCCCTAGGCGAATTAAATTTTATAGCAACTGCAGTCGCAGTCGCAGTCGGAGTCGCAGTCGCATTCGCTTTATTCGCATTGCGCCTTTAAGAGGCGTCACCAGACGTTGGCCAAAACATGCCAATTGGCAGCTAGCACGACCAAACGACCACAGCACGGCAACAAAAGTAACTACAGCCACGCCCCCTTCCCTTTTCGGGCACACACACTCGCACACTCGCACACCCAGCAGGCAGAGCTACGCTCGGTGTAACGAGTAAATTTCTTTAGCTCTGCGAAATGCAACAAATAAAACAAGTTTTACTCGAGCTCGGCAACACGTTTGCCAGACTGTTAAATACCCTGTAAAAGCAGAGAGAGCCTGCTTTATATGTAGACCATGCTAAACTCGCAGTGTGTTCGCAGAAGCTGCTTTTATGCGTCACCTTTGCGACTTTTCTATACCCTGTAATAAAGCTGCCAGCTATAAATTGTGTCTTCTATATTTATTAGCCATGATATACCCTGTAACTATTCTGTAACTAAGCAACAGGAGCCCTTTAGCATATATGCTTAAGCATTTTCACATCTGTATACCCTGTAATAATTTGTTGAGTCACAAATTAAAAAAATGCTCAATGCTTAGAACGTGCTCGACTATAAGCTGCCCTAGCAAAGCACACACAACAGTTGCTTACGCTTTCTGACTCACATATACCCTGTAAAATGCTTATGCTGCGGCTAACCTAGCATGAAATACCCTGTAAATGCCATCGACTGCCCTGTTGCCAGCTTGCAGCCAGTAGCTGTGCTAACACGCACAAATACAGGGTATCTACAGGCAGCACCGATGACTAAGCACTGCCTTTAAGTGCATCTCTTAATTAATCAAGTTTCCTTTGAGTCAGCGCTGCCGCTTGGCATTTTACAGGGTATACGCAGGAGCTTGCCGCATCAAGCATTCGACTGCAGCCACCGCTTATCATGGAGCACTGCGTCCACTACTTATCATTCTCATCTGGTCAACTTTTGACCCCGAGGCCATGTTGCAGCTGCCCCCCCCCCAGCCCCCCTCTGCCTTTCTCTCCCTCTTTTTGTTTGTTGCAACAGAATTTCATTTTCGGCCCGTTTAGCATTTGGCATTTTGGCATTCTTTATGCTGTCGCAATCCTTCCGCTTTTGCTCCCAGCTAACAGCTTCTGCTACTTCTTTACTCTTTTTGTCGGTTGCAGTTGGGCTTTGCCATTGTCACCCACACACACACACACGCACACACACACACGTTGCTTGTAATAAACTCTATTTTACTTTGCTCTGCACGCGCTCTCTCTCGCTTCCTCTTTCTCGTCTCGTCTTCTCTCCCTCTCCCTCTCTCTCTCTGCCTCTCTAATTACACACCAAATTTACTACAAACGAGCAATAAAAATCATTCAAGCAAAATCTCTGCGCTAACCACGTAACCAGACCCCATTTCCACTTATAGCCAACTCTCTTCCCGCTCTCCTCTCCTCTCTCTCTCTGTCTTCGCTTTACCCCTTTCTCGCGCGCTTGGCATGCAAATGCTTTTTTTCTCACGCACACACACAGAGAAAACATTAACAACAATGACAATAAATGAAGAACATTAACGCTAAGCGTTTGCCTCAGCTCGGCTCCATTCCTCCCCCTCCCCTCCCCTTCCACTCGCTCGCTGTCTCCTTGTCTTGCTGTGTATGACACAGCATTCGCCATTCAATGAAATAACATTTAAACAATTAAACACTTTGTGCACTGAGCGAAATTGGCGCTGTCAAATGCCATTGTGAATGGGCAGGCGGAGCATGTGGCGCCTCAAGCGCTAAGCTCTCATGTGCTCATGCTAATGACACAGCGCGAGCAGCTCCTTGCCGCCTCTAACGTCAGCTGGTTTCTCTCAGTGTATATTTTTGGCTAAGCTGCCACTAGCTAGCAATGGCAAGGCAGCTGCAGTGAGACAGTGAGAAAGATAAGTCAAAAGGCCTTAAAGATCTGTAGAATCAAGAGTGAGAGTAACTGGTAGAGAGAGTTGGAGGTAGAGACTGGGATGGTGTGAGCAGGAGAGAGAGAGCGAGGCAGACAATTTGAAGCAGAAGAATAAGGGCGAAAGAGAAATAGAGAAATGGAACAGTGTTTGAGTAAGAGAGAGAAGCGAAGGGAGAGGAAAAGAAAGGGAGAAAAATATAGAGAAAAATATAAAGAGGAATATACGGCGTGAGAGAGGGAGAGAGTGAGAGAGAGAGAGATCAAATTAGAGAGAAATATATTCAGAAAGAGCGAGAGAGAGAGAGAGTGCACGAGAATGAGAAGGAAAGTGAGAGAGTGAGAGAGAGAGAGATTAAGTGTGAGAAAGAAAAAGATCTGAGGAGAGAGAGAGAGAGAAATGTAGAGACAAATTAAATGAGAAAGAGATGAAGAGAGTGACAGAGAGAGAGTGAGTGTGAGCAGGAGAGACACACGAACTGGCTTCGATCCCTTCCCGCCGCCACATAGAACCCAGTCTCACTTCATAGCATTTCATGCCCATATGCAAATATTTATCTCGCTAATCAACTATCTGTCTGCTTGAGCACAAATAGATAACTCACCTTAGCTGACTCTCTCTCTCTCTCCCTCTCTGCCACTCTCCACACACACAGAGAAGAATTTAATTTGAGTTTTTAGCTGTGGTCCGGCCTTTGGGCCGCCATTGGCTGCCACAAGAACTCGCTAATAAATATATTAGTATTATTATGAAGCCATTTCCGCCACTTCCTAACTACCCACATTACCTCTGTCTCCCTCTCAGTCTCTATCGCTGTCAGTCTCCCTCGCTCTACACGTTGCTTCCCTTTGTCCTTTCGTGCCACGTAGAAATGTAAAAATATCATTTTAATGAATTTGTTTAGCTGGGCAAAAGTCAATGTTGGGCACGTCGCAACCCTTTGCTCTATCTGCTCTGACTATATTATTTGATGTTTTACTGTCTATCCTTGCCCCGCCCACTGGCCGCCCCGCATGCCTTCTCATTTCGTCTGCCAGTTGTGCTTCAAGTTGCGGAGTTCACTTCACTTAAACTGCCGCTGCGAGTGGCGCAAATTTTACGCGACATAATCGTAATATGATTATCGTGCCACATAATCTCCCACTTGCAGTGCCCCAACACACACACAGAGAGAGAGAGCGAGTGAGCTGGAGTTGCTCCTCATCTAATGCCTGTTGCCTGCCTTAACCCAGCTCTGTCTCTTGCCTCGTCTGTGTGTGTATGTGTTAAATAATTTCCTTCCGTTTCCGCCGCTTGACAGTTGACAAGCAGCCGCCCGCCGCCCGCCGCCCGCCACCCCTTTTTTCCTGCTCATATATCCGTTTCCGCTGTAGCCAAATGACACCGCAGAAAATGTGTTCCCCAAATCTCATATCATCATTTACGCAGTCATTTTTAGGCAGCTGCCCAGGCGAGCCCCCGACCGCGTTCCCCTCGCTGCTGCCCTATTCAAAGTTAGCTCGTGCCACGCCCCCCTGCCCATCACTACGGCTCGCAATTGACATCATAAACAAAGCTTCCACAGCTTGCAACTCATGCGAGTCACACAACTTGCAGCAACAACAGCCCGTGTGGCACGTAGCCTGCTCGTCCATGGCCGCCGCCTCTCTGCCTCTCTGCCTCTCTGCCCCTCTGCGTCTCTGGCTGCCTTTTTGCTTGCTGCTCGGCGAGTGTCCTTATTTTAATCTCGACACAAGTTAACGGCATTGTTGGCAGCGCCGTGAGCTCTGCTTTCTGCACATCAACATATAATGTGCTGTCCCAGTTACCCCGCCCACTCGTCCTACGCCCAACCGCAAGCGCCGCCAGCCCCCTCCAGGTCTTGCCCGTGTCTGCTTCGGCTTACGGCGTCTCTCGCCTCATTCATCCAACATCTACGTCTCTATTGCAGATTTCAACTGCTGCGACGCGGCTGTTCGCCTCTTCATCATTAGCAGTTAGCAGTCGTTCAGTCGCTGTCGCTGTCGCTGTCGCAGTCGCTGCCGACGTCGCAGTCGTCTGTCAGTTCAGCGTTCATAATGTTATGATGGCTAAAAGCTAATTGCGTTTGTCTGTCTCTCGCTCTCTCTCTCCCTCCCTCTCTGCTTTCTCTATTTGTCGCTGTCTCTGTTGCTGTTGCTGTTACTGTGTGTGCGTGCGTGCGTCTGTCGCGTATCATTGTCAGTGGGCGGGGGGCGTGGCGGGGCGCATTAAGTGTCACTGAGTGCGTGATCCTTGTAAGCCGTCTAGTTACACATGTTTTTATAGCCTCTTTGCTGCTGCTGCTGTTGCTGCTCTTCTTACGAGAGTTGCTGCTTCTTCTCCTACTGCCACTTCTTCTTCTTTAACTTCCTCTTTTACAACATCATATCATTCTCTTTGTTTTCCTTTTTGCCAACGTCATTGTCGCCGCCCGCGCCCAATGTCTTCGCCTTTTGTCGTATTGAAATTTTGTATTTTGCGCTCGCGAAACGAATTTAATTTACAGTTAGCTCGGATCCAAGCAGATTCCGCTATACAGTCGATATGAATATATAAGCATTTATATTTGAGAGAGAGGCAGAAGAAGAGAGAAGGTGAAAGGCAGAGAGAGAGATAGATATTTTTTGAGAAAAAGAAGAGAAGAGAAAGGAAGAGAGAAAGAGAGAGAGAGATAGATAGTGAGAAAAAAAAGAGAAAAAAAGAAAGAGAAACTGATCGAAAAAAGAGGGAGAGAGAGAGTGAGATGAGGAGAGACATAGATCGAGATAGAGAGAGAACTAGAGAGATTCAGATAGGGAGCAAGAGAGAGAGACTGAGAGAGAGCTGGAAAGGAAAAGAGATATATTTGTTATATATGGAGTATAAAGATATAGACAGAGAAGCAGTAAAAAAATATATAGTGAAATGGAAGAGAAAGAGAACGAGAGTAAAAGAGAGAGACATATACGAGCAAAGATACAAATTCTTAGCAGCTGTTGCCTTAGCTACCCGTCTTAAGTAGTTCATATCTTAATATATATATATACGCATATATACCCAATCATATGTGTACATAAATATATATATATATATATATATACATTATAGGATTGTAGCATACTTTTCGTCGCTGTTGAGCTTCATTTGAAATTGCGCACAGAAATGGTTTATCCGATTTCCATACGCAACACATTTGGAAGATGCATAAATGTCGCCAGATACATGGCCACATACATGCACTCATAACATATGTATGTCTGGAGGTTTATTTCTACGTTTTTGGCGAGAAACTTTTGAATTTTGCCACAAATCGCAATTTGTTGGCAAACTAAGTTTTCGGCTGGCTGGCTGGGTGAACTTTTGGCAACATGCTCTCGATGTTATCCAGGTGTTATCCTGCTTATCTCCAATCAGCTAATATAAGTCCTCGTGCGAAGTTCCCCACCTGTTGTCGTCACCCTTATCAATGACAAATCACCAACGGAGCGACTCAACTAGACGCCAAGCTGACAGCGAGAAGTATCATCATTAAGCAGCAAACAAGCTGCCCTCCCACGGCTCGCTCCGCCCCCTGTTCCTTTGGCCAACAACAACATTTATCAATATCAGCCAGAACAAGAGAGCAGCAACTACTTAGCAGAACAAACAACTCAAGTCCAAGTGTGTGGCGTGTGTGTGATCGAAGCAGCAATACCCTGTAAAAGACTTGAGCTAGTCATCAATCAGTCAATCAACAAGCTAATTGTTAGTTGGCGTATCAATCAGACAAAGACTTGGTCTGTCAATCAATCAATCAGCCAGGCAGTAGCAATCAATCAATCAATCATAACGCAACTCAGTCTGCTAAGCAATCAATCAGTTAGTATTTTATTGAACTAGTCAATCAATCAATCAATCAATCAATCAGTCATCAGCCAGCAATCAATCAGTCTGTAAATCAGTTTAGCCTTCAATCACATAGTTAAATGCTCTATTAATCAGTCAGTCAGTCAATCAATCAATCAATCAATCAATCAATCAATCAACCATCAGCTTAGATGAATTTTTCAAATTGATCGATTGATTAAAGTATGTCAGCTTAGCCTTTATATGACTGTGACTTGCATATAGCAAGTCATGCATACCCGTTTGTCGCATTGTTTGCGGTTACAGGGTATTTTGAACAAGCGATAAAACTGGCGAAGGCGTCGAAAACTTTGGCAAATTAAATCGCAGCATTTTTGCTGCTTGTCTACAAGAGACGCCCAACAGCAACAACATGGGACACACACTCACACACACACACACTTACACACACTTAAGTGCTGCTTGGCTTTTGGTTTTAGGTCTAACAATTTCTGAGCCACTCGACCGCTCGGCTCTATATAAAACTGATGCCGCAGCCAAAAAAAACCCACCCATTCCCCGCCCGTATCAAGCGCCTGTCCCGTCCCCATCCCTATGGTTGTGTGTGTGCTTAGCTTGTTGCCACAAAATCAAGGCAAATCGTATTAAATAACAGTTAATTACAAATACACACGACCTACGAGTCGAGCCGAAAACGCGGCGTCGACATGAAAGTTGGCCAAATAAATTTTGCTGCCAAGCAGCAGTAGCTGCTGCCACGCCCCCTCTGCCCAACCGCCCACCGCATTCTTACTGCTATGTGTGAGTATGTGTGTGTGTGTGTGTGCTTATGAAAGTGTTTTTTTGGGCTTATCTCCTATTTGTATCTGTGTGGTTGGACTGCCTTGTGGCTCTGACTGTTGATTTCTCGAGTTTTTGGCTTCTTTTTGCTGCTCATTTAGGGATGTTGTGTTTGGGTGTGTGTCTGTGTGTAAGCGCCCTGTTGAGTGCTTGGCGTCTGGCTAAATGGTAGAATTAATTAATGGTATGCTCGATTGATTGATCATTGGCAAGCAATTGAACGGATGATTGAATTATGCCTTTGCCCTTCATTTCTTTTTCTTCGCATATAGATGTATATATTACACATACGCATGCACGCTCCACGCCCTTCGTTCATCTGGGGAAAATCGCCAAATAAGCAACAAACATGGCAAAGCCCTTTGAACTTTGGCCAATAATTCAGGCCGGACAGATTTGGGACATGGCTTATAAAAAGCCATAAACACAATAACCAATGCCTCTGTCCCTGTCCCTGTCCCTGTCCCACTTCCCCACACCGAAAAGCCAATGAAACACCGCACACACGCACTCTCGCTATCCCCCTCGCGCCCACTCTTCTACTCTCCCGCAGTTCTTTTCACACGCAACATATGCAAAGCAAAGCAATGGCAAGAAGCTGTCGTGCTTTATGTGCCGTTATACCCTCTTCACACAGCTTTAACTCAGGTCCCGCCCCTTTCTGCTTGCTTTGGCTTCTCTTCTTTATTCTCTCTCATGCTTGACATGCGACACGCAGCAGCTTCTATTAAGCTACATATAACCCCATCAGGTGCACTGCAAAAAATAAATGACTTCAAATTAAGAATTAAATGGCTTAATAATTTATTCATAATTCGAAAGGATTTTTAATGTGAATTGAATTTATATTGGTGAATGGGAATTGATTAAAATTGTACTATGCGAATAGCATCACAAACTTTCTCCCAGTGTAAAAGTGCTGTGAGGCCAAAGCTAGACAAAGGCAGCTTAAAGGCGACTGCACGCACTTGGGAATTGCTGATGATGAGGCAACGACAACAAGGAGAAACGAGTACAAGAACAACGATGATGTCGTTGTCGTTAAAGATGGAGATAGAGCTGGAGCTGGTGCTGGATATGATGCTTGGCTGTGGCGTAGAGGCTGGCGTTACGTTGACGTTGACAGCCACAAATTTGGCAAGCCAAGGCCAGACAGCGAGTCGGACAGCTGGACGTACAGACAGACGAGCAGATGGATGGATGGAAAGGGGGACAGAGAGTGATAGGCAGCGTCTAAGCCTTGACGATGGACAGAGCGCTTGTATTGACGCTGTCTGGGGCCAAGTGTAAGTCTGTAGGCCAAAGTTTAACACATGTTTTATGTATTCGGTTTTATGGAACCGTCAACAGGCTGCTGCTGCACACGCACACACACAACTCTTAAAGATTTTGACTTTGTGCTAAGTTGCGCATCATATTAACTTTGATAGAGCACAGACGGGTGCAAACTTTTGCCAAGATACGAGTATTACAAGCAAAAGCTCACGAGACTAGCATATTTACAGGCGTTCAGGTAATTGAAGGCTTCTAACTCCAGCTGACATATTTGACTTGACTTGCCTTTTTGATTAACAACGCATCGCATGGCCGACTGACCACATGAAATTTGAACCAGCTCCTATCCCGAATGCACGTTGCTTAAAGTTCTTGTTGTTTGCTATTGGTTGCTCTTGTTAACAGGACTTTCATAATTTGGTTGTTCAGAGAAATAGAAAGAGACGAGGCGAGGTCAGTCAAAGTTTCGATATGTCACTTAAAGTTGAGTGAGCGAAAAGTAGTTGTATGCATGGGAACGCCATCTTTAAAGAGGCTCAGCTGAGTAGACTATGCTGTTTGTAGAGTTGGCCTGCATAGCATGCCATCTCACTCACACTACTGACGATCTAATTAGATTGAGTGAGTGAAATGATTACTTTAATATACTTCAAATGCAGACGGCCATCTTTGATTTGCATATTTCGGGCTACACAGCACCTGTGCTGGCCCGTTGGTTATCAATGCATGCCATAGGCCACTGACCAGGTGAATTCCGACTTGCATTCTTATCCCAATGCACATCGTCATTGCTCACAATTGTTCTCGTTGTTGTTCTTGTTGTTAACAAGGCTTTCATAATTTGATTAGCGACCTAGGCATAGGCATTTAACTGAAAAGATAAGCGGGCCACACACACACATAGCCATAGAAACACACACAAATACACAGACAGACATTCGCAATACTGCTAGTTGGCAAGCAGCCAAAATATTGTGAACTGCTGGTCCTTTGCTCGCCCACAAAGAGCAATTAAATGCATAGCTGGTCGTTGAACAGCTTCAACTGTGATCAACTGCAGCGGCAGCTGCAGCTGCTGATCATTAAAATGGCCAAGAGCCAACGGGTCAGGCCACGTTAATGAAGTGTCGGCCACATTGCTGGCCGCTGTTGCCCGCTTTAAGAGAGCTTCAGCTCGTTTTTCAATTGCAACCACAAAACTTACTTACTTAATGTTCTCTCCCTCCCTCTCCCTCTCCCTCTCTCTCTCGCCCTCTCTAATTTAAGCGGGACACAGCCTTCTCTGCATTGACTGATGGCCCAACTCTGCCTCTCCCGTGCTCTGTGTCTGTGTCTGTGTGTGCTTTGTGCTTTGTGCGGCTTTCTAAATTATCTTCATGGCAAGCGAACGGCAGTGGTCAAGCACTTGCCTCTGCCAGCTGCTGTTGCTATTGCTGCCGCTGTCGCCGCTGCTGCTGCTGCAGGTGCTGTCTGCCAGCTCATATGTGCTGGAGCCCTTAGCTCGCTCGCCAGTTGGCAGCAATTGAATGTGGCCCCGGCGACTAACGACAAACGACACAAACGTCCAAATGTCCCAAGTCCAATCGTCCAATCGTCCGAGTGTATCCCGTGCCCCCTGTCCCGTGTCCTTTGTCCGCCGTGGGTCGTTTGTCGTTTGTCGTTTTGGCCAACATCCTGACTCTGAGCTCTGGCTATGGCTCCGGCTCCGGCTCCGGCTCTGGCACTCGCTCTGCGGTCGTCTTCTCTGTGTGCTGCGTGGCAAAAATAATTCTATTTGCTGGCTTCTTTGCTTATCTATTTAACGATATTTATTTAGCTCGTGAAACGGACATTAACTTATGAGCTCACATATCTTATAGATATCGCTTCCTTGCCCGATTATCATCGGCCGCAACAAAGCTCAGTCACACAGAAAGTTGCCAAGTTTCAATTGAAGGCAGCTTCCCCCAGTCAATTGTCATATGGGTTAAGTTTGCGCAACAGCTTCCAAGTTCTCTCTGATTGCTGGCATTTGCTATTTGTGTCCAAATTGAATGCAGTCCAAGTTTAAGCACTTTACACGGCTCTGGCTCTGGCTCTTGCTCGAGCTCGGGCTCGGGCTCTGGCTTTGGCTTTGGCAAATGCATTTTTCGCTCAATTTAAAATCACTTTTTGCTCGAATATTGATTCAAAGCCTTTAAATTCTTGTTCTGCTGTTCACCCAAATTTCTGAGTTTTTGCCATTAATGCGTCTGAGGTAGAGTTACACAAAGCATTTCGTACTAGCAAGCAAAAAAAAAAGAAAAAACTTAAGAGAAGCATAAATTGTACAGCAGAAATTTTACGAAATGTGTGTCAGTATTTAATTACAACAGAAATGAAAATTATTGTGGAAAATGGAATTTGCTGGCATTTCGAAAATATTCCTCACTCGGTTGTTGATCATCAATCAGTCAGTCTGTCAACCAATCAAAGCAAATACACGCTATACGAATGGAGCCTTAATGCATTCGAGTGGAATAGCAACAAGCAAACATTTGGCTCTGATCAACTCTCCACTTACACAAGTGTGCATAAATCTACAAATAATTGTGTGTCTGTACTCACTTACATGTCAGAGCGCGATAGCAACACAGTAAAGTGTGCAAAAATGTACAAATAAGTGTGTGTATGTGACACTCACGCGATAGAGCGAGATAGCAATACAGCAAATTAGTTTTGTTTATTTGTATATGAATAACTGTGTGAAAAGTAAAGCAATTAACATTGCTTTGTTGCACTCAATTATCTAATCCTCTCGCTCTAACGCACACGCACACGAACGCCACATAATTGTTGGTTATATAACCAAAATTGGAATATCTATCCACAATTTGTGATTGATAGAAGGCCATAACAATATTGCATTGTGTTTTGTGGAATGCTGAGCAATGTCTTTGCCAATAAATCTATTTACTAATTGGCTATAATGTTGGCTTAAACGATGACACGGCCAGCATAACTGATGGTTAGCCAAGGGCTGGGCGAGGGAAGGCTGCACTGGACATAGGCAACGTCTGCATCGTAAGCCGCTGTACAACTCCAACTGTGTTAATTCAATAAAATGTTGAATAAAATTGATTGATTAGCTGCGCATTCTGTCTTCTCCTGCCTCCCTCTATCTCCATCTGTCTTCTCTCTCTCGTTCTCTCCTTGGCAACTGCAGTGTCTGCCATGGCAGCTGGATGCTGACTGCTGGATGCTATGCCACATATCGCATGCAGTAAGCAACTACACTGAGTTGGCTATGGCTGCTACTGCTGCCGTTCCACTAAGCTGTTTCCTGGTGCCTTCTTTAGTTGCCACATTTGTGATTCCTTTTGCCATCGCTGCTGCTGTTGCTACTGCTACTGCTTCTGCTGGTGCTGTTCTTCTTCTTCTACACCAGCTGCTTACACAATTGTCTGTGCATTATTTGAGCTTTGTTATTTTGCTTTTATCCCTTTAGATCAGGACGTAATGCGATTGTGTGAGGTACGACAGGCGTCGAGCGTCGCCACCGTCGCGACCGTCGCGTCGCGTCGTTTCGCATCGCGTCCTTAACACACAGATTTTCGTGTGCTCATAGCTTCAGGTCCTGCAAAGGTTTTTCCCAGCGCTGCCAAAATGTCACGCTGTGTGACAAAGATGGCCGCCAGCGTACATACCACATACCAAAATAAGCGCGTACGCTTTAAAGCTTGACTCTCGCTCTCTCCTTGTTAATGCTTTAAGTGGTATCAGTTCAGGCTCGCACTGCATTCATTCAAGCATAATTACCGTTAATATAAACATTCAAAATACACATTTCCATATGTTTTCCCTTCGGCTCTACACTCTTTACAAAATGTAGTCTACGTCTATTCGGATATCTGTGTCTCTTTTTCGCTGCCTTAAGTGGGCTTAGATCAGTTTTCAACAAAACTTATAGCCTCACTCTTCACACTTGCACATTTCTATATACAGCTGTACCTGCAGCAGCAGCAGATGAAAACGTTAGTTTGCTTACTCTCTCATACTCCACACTTTCTTGAGCAAAATGGCGGACGCTTAAAGTGCCAGCGGATCGACTCGCTGCACAGTGTTAGTCTCGCTTCCGCAGCTGTGTTTTGCTGCATTTGTGCTTTAAAATCGCTGGCATAAGCCAATGCAATGCGTTATCTCTCACTCACACTTACGCGTTGCGCCTGCAGCCATATTTGCTGGCTCTCCAATTATAATGTCACGGATTTATGCCTGTGCATATTTATTGTGTCTGGCTGACCCCAAACATTTTGCCCTTACACGAACTGCCGCCTCTTTGTCCACATTCGGCATTGTGTGTGGCATTTTGCTTAGACCAAGTTACGCAGCATGTTCAATTAAAAGCCCGTACGCAGCTCAGCTCAGCTGGACACCAGGTGCTTGTTTGACTGTTTGCCTGTTTGTCATTTTGGCTGCTTGCATATTTGATTTGTGCATTTAAACATTTCAAACATGCCCACCTGCCCGCTTGCCAGCAGTAGCAGCAGCAGCAGCAGCAGCGACGCCTTATCGCAAATTCTCTTTAGAGCAATTTTAGTTATTATATTGCATTGGCTTTGTGTTCCTCGTTGTTGTTGTTGCCGCTGCTGTTGTTGCAGGCAGCTGCAAGCTGACGTCCACCTTGCATTACTTATTTATTATTGAAGATTAACAAGCAGCTATTTTGGACATGGCAGCAGGAGCTGACAGCCTGCCAGCCAACCAGCGAGCTAGCCAGCCAGAACCAAGTGCCCAGTCTCAAAGCCGAAGCCAAAGCCAAAGCCAAAGCCAACATCAACGTCAGCGGCAATGCGGCCATTGCTATGCCTTGCTTTGCCTTTTCGCTCAACTTGCTGAGTTTTCGGGGCAGTGGGCAGGCTTAAGAGCTAAACACTGAGCTTGAGCACTGGCTTTGAGCCGCAGCCAGGTGCCAGCTGCCAGGTGCCAGGTTCATGCCAACTGTCGATCTAACTTTGACCCCTGCCACTCTTTCACACTCCTTCACACTCCTTGTGCTGTCTGCAGCATCACTAATCTGCGCATCAATTTTGCATGCTCACTCACGCTCCCTGCCTCCGCCCATGCCTAAAGTGTAGGCTTGCTTAGTTTTATGTATATACATATAGCTCTAGCTGTATTTATAGTAAGTCATAAGTTTTAAGTGTCGCATTGGAAAAGTGCAAATGAAACTCGCACAATTGTCATTTCGTTATCTTATGCTATCTCTCTCACTCTCTCTCTCTTTTTTGTTGTTTCTTTTTGCAGCACGTGGAAGCAGCAGCAGCAGCATAAATAAATATGATTAAGCTTAAGAATATATAAAAAGAAAGTTCAAATGAAATAACGCAATATAAAAAACATAAATAAGTAAGCAGCAGCAAAGCAAGAGGAAGCACAAGCAGCAGCAGCAGCAACAGAGGAAGAGGAAGCAGCAGCAGCAGGCCAAAACGCAACGAGGCAAAGGCAAAAGGCCAACTGGCAGCTGAGGGAGCAGCCAAAGCAACAGCAGCAGTTGAATCACACTCCTCTCCGTCCGTTCCCTCTCCTTCGCTCTCTCGCTCCCGCTCTGTGTGTGTGCGTGTGCGAGGAAGAGAGATAGTGAATCGAGCTCAATTACGCCGCCAAACTGTCGTGTCAGCAACAAGAAGAAGAAACGTGAAATGTGCAATTCCTGGCTGCTGCTCATAATTGCGCTCACTGTTGTCTGCCTGTGGAACTCGCAACAAACCGAAACATCCAAATCATGCCCAGCCGAGTGCATCTGCTTGTCCCAGACTCAAGTAAGCTTAACAATGTCTAACCATCTACCTCTCTCCCTCTTGCTCTCTCTCCCTTTCTCTCTCTCACACTTTTGTAGTTGTTAGCAGCATCATCATCATCATCATCATCATCAGTTGGTGGCCTATAGAGAGTTCGTCTGGGGGATCCTCGGCCTGGTCAGCCTCTTGGCCACACACACAGATAGATGGAGAGAGAGAGAGCGAGAAGAATTAAATCGAAAATGTTGGGCAAAAATGTTCATTTCCCTTTGTTTCACAATTCACAAACTGCACAATGGGCAGACATGGAGGCTAGCCGAGAGTAGGGTAGAAGCAGGAGCAGGGGCAGGGGCAGGAGCAGGGCCAGGAGCAGGAGCAGGGGCAGTGGCAGATTTGCAGTGGGCCTGGCATATTCCACTTGTTACATTTGCTACTGTGCGCTTCGCTACCACTTGCTATACCCTGCAGCTAACAGCAGAGAGGGTAGATGAGAGACAGAGACAGCGATAGAGCGCAGATGAGATGAAACTAAAGGGTAGCTAAAGCGTGGTAGAAAGCAAAGCAAGCCAAGCCAATTCACATACATACATACACATATATATATATGTATATATGGACAGGGTATACTGGCAGTCAGTCAACACTTTGCTCTTGCACACTTTTGGTATTCAATTGTCTCCCGCGAGAATTTTTGCGGCCAGCTGCGCGAATAGTTTGGAGGATGTGAACAGAAAACAAGAGAAGAACGAAAAAAAAAACAAAAAAAAGTGATGGCAGTAGGCACGGCCACGCCCCCAGCCACAGGTCCGCCCTTTCGGCGGCCCACTTAGGCACGCTTAATGCGCATCCTTATTACCAATGGGGCGAGCGAACGCTGCTGGCATCGTCATTTTTACCAAATTGAGAACTTAAGTTATTTCATTATTCCAGATTATGAACAATGAAATGATTTACTCAGCGAGGCCCCCAAAAACACAAAAAGACAAAAACAAAAATGAAAATGAAAATGAAAAAATTATTAATAAATGAATTGAGGTAAAAGAGCAGCACGAATCCTTAGAATCATTTCTGCTTCTGTAGTCAAAAATCGCTCTCAGCCGTTGCCTACTTTTCTGGCCAACCTGTACTAAAATACACAGGTGTATATACATATGCATATATCTGTCACGAGGCTTACACTTCATAAAAATAGAGTCACTTGTGCTAGCTTATCTATTTCATAGAGCCGAAACGTTTACAACTGGGAATCTTTAAGGATCTTAGAGTGACCCAGCAAGAGTGATAGTATTTTCGATAGCTATATTTGCGCAGTTATCTAACTTATCGATAACACTGCGCTGCTCAGTGAGATATGCCATTTGAGTGTAAAATATTTTGTGTCTGTTGATAGTGCGCAAATTTGTAAAAAGTTAGTTCAAAATTGCGTTTCAGCTGTGAATGTTCGTTGAGAGAGCCGGGGCTATGGCAAAGTTGGAAAGGTTCAGCTGCTTAGCAATTTAAGAGCAATGCCTCGATGTAGATTGCTAAGAAAATATAGCTGCCAAAGCAAACAGGCCCTAGATCGATAACAAAACAGATTTAGATTCGATTGAATGAATCAACAAAAATCTTGAGCAAAGTCCCAAGCTGATAACATACGATTCCATATGTGTTAATAGCATGGCCTTGGAATTAAGAGTGTATTGAAGATTAGATATTTATATATATATACATATATATACGTAAGCTTTCAATATTCATACCCTTCAAGTTTGTTTGCCAGCTGGAATATAGAGCTTATCGAACAATGGGATGAAACGCAGCGTAACGTATTGAAATGAAACATTTGGCGGCAGTCGCATAAACAATTGTTAAACACGAAGTAAAAGAAGAAGTAAAAACACGCACAAAAGACGAAGAAGATGAACAAGTAGAAGTTGAAGAAATGAAACTTTTAATTCGTTCATTTAAGAGGTGAAGCGTATGAAAATTGTGCAAATGCGAAAGGAACGGCAAGGAGGAGGCGGCGAGAAAGTAACTGTGAAAGAGCTGGTCAGAGGCGGAGCAGGAGGCGGCGATGACATCAACGAAACAGCGACAAGCGATGCGACGGACAGATGGACGATGAGCAGTAGCAGCAGGAGACGGAGCACGGGAGTAGTAGGAGTAGGAGCAGGAGGTGGAGTTACAACAGATAAGGCAGAATGTAAAGACGGAGTAGGAAGGAGGAGACATGCCTAGAATGGACATTGTAGCCATATAACTAAGGTTGGGGCGCACTGCTAAAGGAAAGGGGGTGGAGGCAGGGCGGGATGGGGTGGGCATGCCTGTGCTCCCCACAAACGCACGCATCAGCACATAATAGTTATAAAAAATGAAAGCACAAAGCGGAGGCGAGACGCGCGCTGCGAGCTGCGAAACGCGTGGCGCAAGACAATGACGAGGGGGGGAGGGAGACAGCGGCAGTGGCTGAGGGGGGGTTGATTAAAAAGAAACAACGAAAAAACAACGAAACGAGCAACAGAAATGCGGCGACAAGACAAAGCAGTAAACAGTAGGAGAGTGTATAAGGCTAGGTAGATACCCTGTAAACGACTGCGCCAATGGAAAGACGAAGTGAGCCTGATAGGCCGAGAAAGCGATGAATATGTCTCTCTATGTAAGCCAGCATGTCGGATCTAAATTTGAATTTATCGATAACTATCGATTCACGGGGGCAACGTTTCCAGCTTGCGTTGCTTGCAACTGAAAGATCTTAATAAAGCCATTTCAATTGTTATTAAACTTCAAAATGAAAGGCTCCATTTAATCGATATTTATCGATTTTGAAAAAAATCATAATTTATTTAATTATGATAAGCATAACTTAAAACTATACCAAATTCAGCTGTATGCATTAACATAACATACCTAAAGCCTAGTCACTATGCAATCGATAATTATCGATTTTGTTCAATTGATTAGTAAATTATATGCGAGGTGAATCTCACCAGCTCCTGTAACTATTGTGAGCAAGACTATATCTAGTAGACTTAAGGGCTTTATCAAATCGATAATTATCGATTGTGGAAACGTATGGTAAGGTAATAAATGAGAAATTGAAACGGCTTAACTCATTTACTTCAACGAACAACGATATGTTCATCAGAAAGCTGATTCTTATGAGAACGATATTTATCGATTTTAGAGCTGCCCTATATTTAGAAATAATAAATCGATTCAAGCTGCATATTTATTATGAATACTGGCTAATAGAATTGGATCTACTTTAGCTGACGTATAAATCGATAAACATAGTTTAATCGATAAGAATCGATATAAATAGTTAAAGAAGTTGCAATAACCCTGAGTTGCTCTTGCCATAAGCAATCATAGACATATTCGACAAACACTTTCTACAAATGCATATACCCCTCTGTAAGCTCTACAGAGTATAACAAAGTGAACAAAGAGCATAAAAAAATTCGATTTAATTTTATTTGGCAGCAATAAAGCCGCAAATTCAATTTTTCGCACCAGCATTGACTAACATCTTGACACCTGCCCTACCTAAACACCTCTATTCCACTTACTCTTCTCACTCTCACACTCATTCTCTCTCTCTCTCCCTTTGTGTCTCGTGCAGGTGCTGTGTAACACGGGCGGCCTCGAGCAGATTCCACTGCGCCAACTGCCAGCGACAGTGGAGAATCTGGCACTGACGAAAAACAACTTTCCCATCATTAAGCCGGACTCGTTTGCCGGACTGCGAGCGCTGAAGAAGCTCTCGCTGGATGGCAACAATATAACGCGTATCAAGCAGTTCGCCTTTCGCGGCTTGCCGCGATTACGTGAGCTATCCATACAGTATACGCCGCTGCAGATGGTGGCGCAGTTTGCGTTTGCCGGGCTGCAAAATCTGTCGACGATTCTGCTCAGTCACAATCAAATACAGCGGATCGAGGGCAACGCCTTTGCGGGCACCTCGAACATCAAGCTGATCCTGTTGAGCAACAATCCCCTGATCCGGATTGAGACGTCGGCGTTCTCCAGCCTAACGAATGTGGGACACTTGATATTGCCATCGGGCATACGGAGCATCGAGCAGGACGCGTTCTTCGGCATGGACGCTGTCGGACTGCTGAAGTTGGCCTACATGGATCTCAAGGAGATCTCGCCGTTCACCTTTCGCGGCCTGTCCAACGTGCTGCTGCTGACGTTGCAGGAATCCGATTTGGGCGTCATCTGCGCCGACGCCTTCACGGGACTCACGCAGGTGGAGACGCTGCAGATACTCAACAACAAAATCGATTCAATTGAGGAGTTGAATTTCACAAACACAGCCGCCATTAAGCATCTGAAATTCCATGGCAACCATGTGCTGGAGACGCCCGATCCGAATGCCATCATTGTCGATGGCGTTGACCATCTGCAGCTGCTCAACAATCACTTCCCCTGCGGCTGCCACATACACACTCTGCTCGATGGGCCCCTGGCCGAGGGGGCGCACAATCTGAGCGACTTTCTGCAGAAGAACTATTGCATCTCGCCGCTGGAGGTGAACGGGCGCGTAATGAGCGATCTGGACATCGATGCCATCGGTCGCTGTGCCGACCAGCTGACCAAAGGAAATCTGGGCAGCTCGGCTGCCACACTCGCCCTCGGCCTGAATGCCATGCTCCTGATCGCTGTCGCCAGCTGCGTCGAATGGCGCTATGTTCGCCTGCTGGCCCATCTGTTGAGTCACAGTCACATCGCTTGGCGTCGACGCCGGAAACGCCGACGACCCGACTAGATCCACTCTCCACTCCACTCCCACACAGGTCCTACGCGCACTTCAACTGAGCTCGCTGTGTGAGCGAAACTGAGAGAGCTAAAACTACGTTCGTACTTTAAACTATGTATTCCCTGCTTAAGAAGTAAGTAATGAAACCCTATGTAGAGATTATGCTGCCAAGCATCGAGTTAGGGCTGAAGTCGAGCAGCATGCTATAGAAACAGCTTTGGCCTGGCGTGAAAAAAAAAAATTGATTTTTTTGTTTTAATAATTATTTATAGCTCAGCTTGTTTCATCCTTTGTCCTTTGTCCCAACGGAAATATGCAACTTAAAACTTCAGCAAGAAACAAACAGTTTTAAGCCTAAAACTCTGCTTTAATTGCTAAAGTGAACCGAACCTTGTAGCTTGAAGCGTGCAGTGAGCCGACTAAAAGTTGCCCTGAACACAAGGCAAACTCTTTTGATTATTGATTGACTTTACTTGACATTCGAGAGAAGATATGACGATATCGAATAAGTAACATTCGATGGGGTGTTCTATCGATCTGCTAAATGTTATCGATAACTTAAAGAAACTTGAACTTGATTTGCTTTGGAGCGACCTCTTTCAGCTATTGACTTTACTTGGAATTCAACTTTAATTCAGTTGGAAGTCAAGACAGAAGATTTGAGGATATTGAATAAGTTACAGTCGAAGGGGTATCCTATCAATTTCCAAAATGTTATCGATAACTTAAAGAAACTTGAACTTGATTTGCTTTGGAGCGACCTCTTTCAGCTATTGACTTTACTTGTGATTCAACTTTAATTCAGTTGGAAGTCAAGACAGAAGATTTGAGGATATTGAATACGTAACAGTCGATGGGATGTCCTATCAATTTCCAAAATGTTATCGATTACTTAAAGAAACTTGAAATTGATTTACTTTGGGGCGACCTCTTTCAACTATTGACTTTACTTGGAATTCAACTGTAATTCAGTTGGAAGTCAATATCTCAGCTGAGATATTGAAGACATGAAATTATCGAATAAGTAAGAATCGGTAGCGGGTGATCGATAATTTGAAGCAAACTTGAACCTGGTTTTTTTTGAAGCGACCTGCGTAACAGAAAGTCGCACGTACAAACTGGCCAAAGAACAGGGCTTGCCTATTGATTGCTGATCAAGAATATATAATGAGCTCGACCACGCCTCCAAGTGTTCGAAATGGCATCTTCAATATCCCAAGGCCAAGCCAAGCCAGTCTCAGCTAAGTTCTCAAGTGGCAGCTCAAGTCTTGCCAACTTCTGATCAGCTCTTTGCTCCAGCTAATGCCTATTTCTATTAACTAATGTTGGCTTCATTGTCTGTTGAAATGTCACGCAGTCAGTTGCCTTCAGTGTTGGCCAAAGCACTCCTCTGTGCACCTGATACTCCTGCTTTTCAGTGGGTATCATTTAGCGGATTGCTTACATTGAATCCATTTGCTTTCAATTAGCTTTAGCCTTTGATCGCGTTGCTAATGGAAAATATTTTTTGTTTTAGCTTCATTTGAGGCGCCAGCTGCTTATCGCTGTCATCAGCACACCCGCGCGCACACACACCCTCTACACACACTATATACCCTAAACACACTCGCTATCAATTTTTACGTTTCGCTTCAAATGCAAATGGAAAATGTTTTCAATGCTCGCTTCATATCTCTATCTCGCTATCTCTGCCGCCCTCGCTCTCTCCCCGCCTGACTCACTCATATATGGAAAAAGAAGTATTCCGCACAGTTAGCCAAATCCGAATCCGTTAACGTTTCTTTTTTTCCTATTTCTTTCGGTTTTTTCGTCAGTTTGGCTTTTGGCTCCTCCAATTGAACTGCAGCCAGCCTTAAAGGCAGCCTCGATTGTTGCTGTTGCTGTTGTTGTTGATGCAGCTTCAACAGTTTCATTGTGCCATGCCACATCTCACTTAAAGTGCTGCAGGCTTCACTGCCAAGGGTGGCAGCGGGGGCGTGCGGGCGTGGCAGGGGCCAGGTTCATCAAGGTGGGGAGCGGGCGGATCGGGTCTATGGGTTAGCATACAAAACGAAAACGGAAATTACAAATTCTATTCACTCGCAACGGCATTGAGGGAGAGCGCTCTCTAATTCGTTGCTCCAAGTTGTCCCACACACACACACACACACATACATATATATACAGAGAGCTGGAAGTTCTGGCTAGGCTGAAAGGCAGCGGGTTCATTCTATAGACGCTTATCGCAAAGGATTTAGATTTATCTAACTTGATTATGATGCTGCACACACACACAAGCACACAGCACACAGCACACACACACACACACACACAGCACACACTTTTCAGTTGCTGCTTTGGAAAAACAAATGCTCAGAGAAATCATTGAAGGAAATTAAAACTTTGTTTACTCTCAAGTCGACTTCTTGTAATGCATGCCACGCCCTTGCGCCCCTCAACGCCTATAGACTTACCCTTTTTGCTGAGTGTACTACAACTGTGTGCTACTTGTTATAGCAGTGTATATTGTGTGCCAAATTATAGCAGCCTGCGCTTGGCATCATTTTCAAGCCCAATCACATCGAAGCTCAAGAGATGTACGCGCAGCAGATTTTAGAGAAAGAACTCAAGAAGTGGAAATGTTAATGAAAAAACTAAGGCTGAGACTAAGAGACAGAAGAAGAAAGACCATAGAAAAAGTATCTAAGAAAAGCCTTAAAAAAAATCAAGAAAAAATCATCAAAAATCAGTGTTGAGAAAGCCACAAAAAAAAAAGTTGAAGAAGCTTTGAAGAGAAAGTCTTAAGGAAAACTGATTGAGAAATAAGTTTGGAATAGATAAAAGAAGCAGAAGAAGCAGGAGAAATCTGCGAGAAGAAAAGCAAACTTGATAAAAAAAATAAGGTCTAGCCAAAGCAGTGTTGGTAAATAAGTTTTAGAACTAACATTTGGGAAACACCAGAAGCTCAAGAAAAGAAGCAAAAAAAAAATATGAAATACGTTTTGAGCACGAGTTTTTAGTACTTCGTAGACTAAAGAAGCTTTGAAAAAGTTTTGCAAATGAAATTTTGAAAATAAAGTTTTGAAAATTAATATTTTTAGAAAGAGTTTTGAAACGAAATACGCTTTCAATAAAAAAGTTTTAAAAATAAACTAGAAATATTCAAAAATTTGAAGAGAAAACTAAGAAACAGTTACAAAAATAAAGTATTGAAAATGAAGTTTTGAAGTTGCTGAAATGAAAATTTAGAAAAGGTTTTCAAAAAGCAAACGAAAAAGCTTTGAAGAAAATTTCTTAAGAAATTGAGCTCCAAAGAAAAGCCATTTAAGTTAACTTGGCACTGGTAACTCTATCAGGATCGAACAGCTATATCCCTTAGTAACACTCTCAGGATCGAACAGCTATATCCCTTAGTAACACTCTCAGGATCGAACAGCTATATCCCTTAGTAACAATCTCAGGATCGAATTTGACATCTGAACAGCTTGAGGCGGGCATAGAGCATCGAAGCAGCGACTTGTGTCTTTGCCGAACGGGTTTATGGCTGCTTGTCTCTTGTCTAGCTGCAGTTGGAGCGTTTTCACACAAGACCCAACTCCCAACAACCCTCCCCCTAGGCAAGCCGCCCCCAGCTGCACGTTGTGCACACGTCATATTGGCAATTGATTTAATCAATTTGGTTGCTCAGCTAATTGAAAGAAGAACTGTTTTGTTGACCCGAACTTAAAGCTTTAACAATCCGGCACTCGACCTGTGGGCGGTGCTGGCTTAAATGGGCGTGTCTATGCGTTAGCTACAAAACACGTTCGCGCATTTTCGACCCCGCACGTGGCTGTTGCCGATGGCCGAGCATTTGGCACACGATTTCTGTCACTTGGCGCCCGCTCATGTCCGCAGATCGTTAACTTAATTGTTCCGCTTGAAATCCGAAAACTCTGTTCGACGCCATTGTTGCGAGTGATAGTTGGAACCCACCGCCTCTAGGCCCTCTGGCCGTGTCAGCAGTGCAATAAAATTGGCGTGACTAACTGTTGTGGGCGGCTATGGACAGTGGGGACTCGGTTGGCTCTCGCTGGTCACTGCAGCCGGCGAGCCAGCCAGCCAGATGAATGCGTGGATGGGGCCGGGCGCTTTTGGCCGTGCGTGCCGCTGCTGACGTCGCTGCTGACACGTCAGCGAGTGCGTCATGCAATCAGCAAATGGTCGACCGCAGCAAAAGTCGCGTAATTAACGACGAGCAACGCTTCAGCTGAACTAAACCTAAGCCGAACCGTAACACAGCTGCTGCTACAGCATCCCCCTCCTGCCTCCCCCCCCCCCCCCCGTCCCCTCAGCTCCACCTTCTCCTCCTCTCTCAGCAAGTCAAATTAAAACTTGTCCCATCCCCCATTTCCCATATGTCCATCAGTTCGTCATGCCCCTTTTTATAGCATCGATAAAGTTTCACAGAAAATCGCGACAAAAACCAAATTTAATGCGTTCTCGAAAATGATCGACTAGTTAATACCCTGTGAAGTCAGCAGCAGCTGAATTTGCTGTAAGATATGAATAATTTATCCATTCTATGTAATTTTTCGTTATGTGCCACAATCACCCTGCATGATTCAAAAATACCCTGTAAATTATGCTCAGCAGTTGGCAAGTTGCATGGAAATGCAACTTTCTTCAACAAATTCAATTGTCTGCTGGACACGCAGCTACCCTATAAAGTTTTTAGCAACGATTAACTAGCAGATACCCTGTTTTTTTACTGTAAATACCCTGCAAAAATCTTGTTGCTGACTAATCGCGACCATAAGATACCCTTGAGCATGAAAACAATGAGAAATTTTCTAAAAGCTGATTCCCGAATTGAGCTCTAATAAAAGGTAGAGTTTTGTCATATGCCTCATATACCCTTGCGCATTCTTAGTCCAGGGTATTACGAACACATTGCAAATGCATTACAAGAGGTCGCTAAAAATGGAGAATGCTCACGAAAGTAATTAAATTAGACAAGTGAAAAAGATTTGCAAAGCACAAGCATGACTTAAAAATACCCTGTAAATAATTTGATAGGTTTTCTAGGGTAAGCTGTCAAAAGAAATGCAATTCTTTGCAACTCTTTTGTATAGCCCATAAAGTGCTAAATGGATATAGTTGCTGAGCTAGTCGAGCATACTCTTCTACAGCACAGACTACAGGGTATTTAAAGTGCACGGAAAATAAATCACACTAAGGAAACACAGCACCAAAAATTAAAGTCAATTGAAAAATGCAACGCAACTAAATCGAAATCGAAAAGACTACGAGGCAGTGGAGCTGACTGAGGTGAAGTAGCAGAAGTCATAGAAGATGAAGGCAGAGAATTAGATCACGTTGAAGTAGATGGAGATAAAGGGAGAAGCAGTCAAGAAGATGAAGGTAAGCTAAGAAGAGAAGTAGCTTAAAATAAAGGGAAGATAAGTAGGTATAGATAAAGAGCAGATACAGCGAAGAAGATGACAGGAAGCGAAGTAGATCAAGATTAAGAGTAGACAAGCAGGCGGGAAGATAAGATAAGTCAATGGAGATTAAGGGAAGAGAAGTCCGAGGAGATTAAGGGAAAGTAAATGAAATGATGTCTCCTTCGACTTCTCTTCTCCAAAGGAGATGTCTCCTTCGACTTCTCTTCTCCAAAGAAGATGTCTCCTTCGACTTCTCTACTCTTGGCTGATAAGTTGAAGACAAGAGAAGTCGATGCAGATGAAGGGTATAGAAGCCAAGGGAGACTTCAAGAGAAGAGAAGCCAAAGGAGATGTCTCCTTCGACTTTTCTTCTCCAAAGGAGATGTCTCCTTTGACTTCTCTTCTCTTTGCTGATACAGAGACGAGAAGTCGATGGAGCTGAAGAAACAGTAACTAAAGGAAAGAGTAAGGAAAGAAGTCATAGAAGTCATATAGGCAAAAGGCCAGAGAAAAATAACGAAATGCTGTTAACTAGAAAAAGCTGAAGAAGCGAGAAGTCAAAGAGGACTCAGGGACACAGAGAGGACGAAGGAGCAAACGTTTCAAGTGTCGCCAATAGCCGCAGCGACGCTTCACTAGGCAAAGGTAGGAGCAGTGTCGCGTCTGCCAAGTTCTCAGGTGCTCATTGTTCATTGTTCATTGCTCATAGCTCATTGCTCATTGTCATCAGCGGCGTGGCAGCCCGCTCGGCAATTAACAAGTGCCATCAATTAGCTCCGGCAATCTCTGCCTCAAATATGACAACGGACAAAGAGGAAAAGGACTAAGCGAAAGGACTAAGCGTTGTCCATTTGCGTGTCGTTGCGCATTTATTTGCCTTTTCTGCCCGCAGACCCCGCACTTTCTTTTCCTCTCTTTTTTTTGTCCTCTGTCTGCCGTTTGGCATTGCAAATTTATTGAGCTAATACAAAATTTAATCAGGCTGGCGAGCCTTTGGGCTGGGTTGGGCCTCGCCGAATTATCAGGCGCGCGCCGCCCATAAATAACTGTGGGCCAGAAGTGGGGCGGCGAGGGCGTGGCTGAGGGTCCAAACAGCTGGCGGCAAATGTCCTCTAGATGTGAATTTGTGCCTATGCGAATCGGTGCGGGTTTCGATGCTATTTTTGCTTTTTATTTTCGGGCGCCTCGAAGTGCTTACACTTCATTTAAAGTCAAGGAGTCGCACATAAATTTCCATGCACATAATTAAACGGCCAAAATGACAAAGCAAAATCGTTAGGTCGAGGTCAAAAGAGGCAGCCATAGGTTCGAGCCCTTGCGACCCTTGCCACAAACAGCTGTGCCAAAGGGGGCCAAAACTACAAAAGTAATTAAATATGCGGCTAGCTGACCTCACTCACACATGCTCAGTGTGTGTGTGTGTGTGTTTGTCTCATAACAAAAATTATGAAAATCTATGTGGGCCGCCTGTCAATTAACGTGGCCAAATCGACGAGCCACAAGCGAAAACTGTGGCCAACGTTGCGTATGAGTTATATGCGGGCAGCTGCTGCCACAGCAACGCCCCCTCCTCACACACTCGAGCCGCCCACAATTAAGCTCGAATCATTAACATTTTAAAAGATGTGCCCACACACACACACACACACACACACACACAGGCACAACAAAGTACCCACACACTCTTTGCTTAACTAAAAACTGAGATTGAAACTGACATCGACAGCGCGTGGAGGCTGTCAGGAGTTCAGCAGGTCGCACAGTGGAGCAATTCAAAAATCTTATTGATAGAAAGTGTTCACTATTTCTGTGCATAAGATACGGCATATCGATATACCTTATCTCGAAGTTATCGATATGTATATGCATATCGATAACAACTAACAATACTTTATTTGCTTACATATATTAGATATGCATTATCATAAAGCTGCTAGCTAGTAATAAAATCAAAATGATATATGTATATCGATAACAAGCAGCAAGAAATATCGATAGCAAGCAGTTCAATATATGTATATAATAGTACATGTATTGACCATGCTGACAAACGCTGCATTCATTGTATATCATGTTATGATAACTATATATCGATAACAGTAATCGATATGTCAATTTATCGAGAATGGAAATCACTGGCTAGCATATTTTAACCACTGTAGTCACTACTATATATGCATGTGTCTATCGATAACGACTATCGATATTTAGCATTTATCGATAAGCATTATTTCACGCAAACATTTATCGGCAAGAGCAATTGATGTTAAACATACATCAATAACACTAATCGATTTCTGCTAAAAGTCTGTACAAAATCAATTTTAAACTAGTTTAAATTTCACATTTCCAATTTGTTGACCCACTGTGCCTCAGGCTGGAAGTGCAAAAAGCCAGCACGCAAAAATACTTAAGTGAGCTTAGTGTGGATGTGAGTTTCAGAGCACACACACACGCACCCTAACCCTGACCCGGCAGGGGGCTGGGCGGAGAGGCGAGGGTGGCTGGCACACACTCACACCCATACACACTAACACACACACATACACACACACACACACGCACATAAAACATTTCTACACATGTGCTCGTCCTTTAGGCTGGCTTTTTACTCTTGGCTTGCAACAATTTAAAAGTGAAAAACTTTGTTGCTCTGCTTAAAGCCTTTAAGTATTTTAATTATGTAGGATTTGCGCTGAAGGCTAAAACAGCTGCCGACATAGTGCGAGAGAGAGAGAGAGAGAAAGAGGGAGAGGGGCAGAGAGAAAGCGAGCTGTTGGCCAAAGCCCAGCAAATTTGTTGCCAGCGGCAGCAGCAGCCAACTAATTGAAAAATCGCCTATGCCAAAGGCTACGAGGCAGAGACAACTGCCTGCCACACACATGCGTGTGCCTGTGCGTGTGTGTGTGTGTGTGTGTGCGTGCGTTAGCATGTGTTGTTTTGTGATGTCACCAAAGCTGATGTGACACATGCAAATGAGCTGCGAGCTGTGAGTTGAGTGCTGAGCGCCAAGCAGAAGGCCAAGAAGTTGACAGCAGCTAAAGTGCTTCGCCTGTCAATCAGTCACGCAGTCAGCCAGTCAGTTAGTCAGTTAGTCAGTTAGTCAGTGCATCAGTCTCAGTTAAGCTCTGATCTCTGATCAGCTGTTGGGAGTACTTAGCTGATAACTAAAGCAAACTCAATTAGCGCCTAATTGGAAGTCGGAGTAAAGTGCCTGGGCACTTTAGCTTTAAGCTGCTTAGGGCTAAGAACACTTATAAAAAGCAAAAGCAGAAAAGAATTAGTTTGAGGCAATGATTGAAGATCTGACTTGCAGTTAATACAGCAGAGCTCAGAAGAAGGTTTATGGGAAGGAGCTAGCAGAACTTAAGTCGCAGCTACTCAAAAGTAGCAAAAGACTTCTAGTAAAGTATACAGCAGATGTCCCTAGGTAGGGTCCATGGGCCATGGACGAGGTTTTGGGTCATAGAATAGAGAAGAGAGCTAGGAAAACCTTAACTTTCTTTCTTAAGAAAGCGCCTCTTTCATCTTCATCAAGCGCATCACTCTTGAACTGAAGCTTAAGGAAAGGCCTAAGCTAAAGCAAAGCCAGAAAGTCTCGCAGTCAAAGAGCTCGCTTCGAGTGAAAACTAAAGGCCACACGCCGAACTGAATTCCAGGAGTTTGCCATTTCAAGTCGGATTCAGCCCAAGTCCTGAGCAGAAAATGAACGGCAAAGGGCCTTGGGAAGTCAAAATGTTAAAGCTTCCAGCTAGAGGGCACTTCAGAGTCCTAGGCAGCAGTTAGCTATGTGAGATGTGAAGATGTCTAAGCTGCAGGCCAGGCGAGGCAGCAAAATGATGATTTCCACTTTGGACTGTGAACGGCAAAACAAACCGAAATCCGAATAATTAAAGCTAAAGGCAAGAGGTCCACAGGAGGTCAGGTATGGCTCGAACTAGCTGCCGCATTGAAGTGGGCTACGGGAAACATTTAATGCCGAAGTGAAATTAAAGTTGTAGCTTTGTTGGAGTGCCGTTGCTCCTTAGTCCCCCGGCTGGGTAAAGCGTTCAAGTCCAAAGCGAAGTCCAAGTTCGAGAGTCCTTTAGCGATCGCTACTCGTAAAATCGAATCAAAAATAAGTACAAACAAATCGTGAGTGTGTTTGGTGTCTGCAAACAGCCAGCGCACAATTCAAGCAGATTGCCGGAACTGAAAGACAGAGACAGAGACAGAGCAAGAGCGAGAGAGAGAAAGTCTATATAGAGTGTTCAGCTTGCACATAAATCAGAGCGGGGCACAAGGATTGGGGTCCCGGCTGAAGGAGCTGCGGTATGTCATGGCAACAGCTTCATATATGTTTTTATATCTCAGTGTGCCTGTGTGTGTAGCTATGTGAAGTGTGCTCGCATAGGCATTCAAGTGCACTCGAATATCCTTTCTCTAGCCTCTCGCGCGCTCCCGCTTTGCCCCAGCAGCAGCAGCAGCATCTGTATCCAGACGGCATCCTGTCCTGTCGGCGCATCAATCTGCCTGCACGATGAACATTCCAAGCTATGACAACGATGCATTTTATTGTTGTTAACAAACTCCTTGCCGCACAAATGGTGCCAGCACGCCTGAATATGTGCTCGACGCCCAAATACCCTGTAAGCGAACTAGGCTTTAGCTGAAGACCAAGACTCACAGCATTTGAAGGCTAGCCTTAACTAGGACTTCAAGCTCGTTGCTGCTTCCAAATGCGAACCTGTTCACTTTGTTCATTTGGCAGCTGGTTCTTTTGCGGGAATCTATCGTAGCTAACGTTCCTTAAAGAGTAGGTCTGCTTATTGAGCTGCTTTGGCTTCGCTTCATGCGTGCTTCTGTTCACGAACTGGTTCGGTTCATATTGATATTTTGTTTAAAATTTATGTGTCCTTAACTATTGATCCTGCACCATTTACTATGCTTTATCATTAGTTCTTTCAGCTTAGTTCATTTGTCTCAACCATCCTGATCTTCAGCTTCTTACGGCTTCCCTCGCATACCCTTCACTTTATTCTTCGTTCTTTGAGAGCGGCTCACGTGTCTTATTCATGCTTGAGCTTGAGCTTCTCGCAGTTAAGCAAATTGAGAAAATTGCAGCATTTTGCCCTACATACCAAAGCATACCCCGCTGGCACAGACAGCGACAGGGTATAGCGCATGGCCACAAAATTTGTCAAATGCAAAAAACACTGCAGTTTTATATCAGAGTTTATTTTATCCATGTTTATTTTATGTTTATGCAGCAAATGCCAAACTCCAGGCTAATCCTGCAGAGGCCGAGACAGAGGCAGAGGCACAGACAGCGACAGCAGGAGGCGATGGAGCTCTTGTTGCACACAATCGATGCGATTGACTCGTAAATTATTGTATCTAACGAATTTGAATCTAATGTGTAAATCATAAATTCCAAACTAAAACTGAAAATCGACAAAACAAAAACAAAAAAAAAACACAATTAAAAATGTATTTAAGCATATGTATCCAGATATATATATATATATATATATATATATATATGTATCTATCTATATATATGTATATGTATATGTAGGATTTTTTTTTGAAGAGAAGCAATTTTTTTTTATGTCCTAGTCTAGTAGTTCATAAATAACACAGTGCAAGAGAGACAGACAGATAGAGAGAGACAAGCAGAAAGAGAAAGAGAAAGAGAAATAAATATATATAAATTTTATTGGGCAATTAATAAAGAGCAAAATTTATAAGCATACAAAACAAAAGTCAACAAATAACAATATCTTAATTACCCTAGACGAAAATTATGCATAAACACAAACACACACACACACACACACACATGTTAGTTAAATACACACACACACACACAGAGTCTAGTCAATTAAAGCCAATGAAATTGTATCTTGTATCTTTGTATCTACAACAAATAGCTAATCTAAACTTAAATAATGAAGCGATGAGGCAGTAGCTGAAGCAGATGCAAACTAACCTAAAAACAAAACCCCCAATTTGTACTTATTTTATAAAGCTGCATAGAAAATACTAATGGAATGAAATATATACTAAAAATTAAAGAATAAAGCTAAATGCAGTCGGGCGCATTCGACTGCGCAATACTCGTTCAGGCTGCATACCAATGGGCAGCTCCGATCAACAGCAACTGAGAAGCTAGAACAGAATTTTCAGTCAATGATCGGACAAATGGAGAGACAGAAAAAGACGGAGGAACAAGCAAGCCAACAGGAGGAAGGACGGATCGATAAAGACCAGAGAGAGAGAGAGAGAGAGAGAGAGAGAGGGAGATGTGGAGACAGACGCACAGAGGAGCAGATAGACGGAAAGACATGAGTGAGTAGAACTGCGGACATATGGACACATAGAAGAAAAGCTGATCGAACAGATTGACAGACAGACGGACGGAAGGACGGAAAGACGGATATAAAGAGATGAGACGAATATAAAGATCTGGAAGCTGAGAGGTATAAAGAAGAACGGACAGACAAAGAGAAGGATAGGCGGGAAGAGCTACGGACGGAAGGCGAAAAGTGGGACGAACGGACAGACAGACAGATGGAAGGACGGACATACTGATGATGAACACGGAGAGCAACAAAGTAAAGAACTCAACGAAAGCCAGCGGGAAGACAGTCATACAGACAGATAAATATACGGACAGTTAGGCAGAGAGAGAGAGAGAGCGAGAGAGTCAATCGCACATGGCCCAAACTCCATTTCCAGCAGGCTGTGAACGAGTATTGAAAAACAAAATTACTGCATATTATACCAATATAAATAAATAATGTGATAAAAAATCAATTTGCATTCAACTAAGAGCTAACATAACCCAAAGCAAAATCAGAATCAACTCGCCCTAACCAAACTCTCTTTAGCCTCCTTTCAATTGCGGACTGTACATATCATAAGAGCAACAAGAGAAGCAGCAGGAGAGGAACTAGAAAACAAAAATATTATCAAAATATATATAAATATATATATAAAAAAAAACAACAAAAATCGCATTCATCGTTTTTTTTGTCGCTAAAATTAAAGGAAATCGAAACTGGAAAACTTACACTAATCGCAGCCTAAACCTAAAATTGTTGCAAACTACATGAATGTAAAATAGCATAATCAATACGACATGCATATATACCCTATATGAGATATACCCATATATGTATAACTAGTTATAAGCAGGAAAACTCTGTGTCTAAATCATATAACTAATGACAACGCTCAATAACTGCAAGAAATATGTTTTCCCAAATGAAAATGTTTAAAATAATTTCGTGAAAATTTTATAGGATATCTTAACTTCTGTACCGACTCGAATTGATAAGCATATTATTATATATATATATGACTTTAAAGAATTATAGATTAACAGTTATTAGTTATGTGTAAAGAATTTAATTCTCTTAAGTCTTTCAAAAACGAAGAAGAAGAATAAGAAGACGTAAATCATTTTCTGATTGGTTATTGAGCGGCTTCATAGATAATTGTTTGATTGGAGCCTGATACAGTCTATATCATATATATATATATATATATATATATATATATATATATATATATATATATATATATATATATATATATATATATATATATATATATATATATTTATATATGAAATACGACGATAACGATAACGATAACGATACATAGCTACCAGAACTTGCATACATAATAAAGCCCCTAAATAAAACTATCGATAACAAGACAAACAAATGCGCTAAAAGAAAGCAAGAGAAAAGCCAAAAAAAAAAAAACAAAAAAAAAAACAAAAAAAAACATAATAAATTCAAAAGCGAAAACCAACAAAGTTTACTTTTTTTCGTGTTTCATGAAAAGTGGGCGTGGCTGATGCCGCGGGCCGAGCTAAGCTGTGCCGCGCCGTGGCTCAATAAATCAAGCATTGCTCGCATCATCAGACGTCTGGCCTCAAAGCCGAGCAGCCATTGTGGAAGTAGAAACAGAAGTTGGGCACTCCGGCGTCGCAGTCCGCTGGCATTGTCGCCGGCATTGCCTCATCTTCGATATCCTGTCAGGCCATTGTCTACCCTGGCATGGGGTATATCGATTTGCTGCTGAACGAAGAGCAGCTGCGGCTGAGCCGCTGGCCCCCAAAGGGTATATAACATATACTTACTCGTATATTGAGGGCTTTGCTGGGCAGTCCATAGAGCGTTCGTCTGAGTGCTAAAGCTCTGCAATGTATACCCTGTAATTGGGGTATATCGGTTGGCATGTCAAACATATTAAACACATCACTATGTATTAGCAGTTGAGGTCCACAGAGCGTAAGTAAAATTATCAAAATCTATACCATATATACCCTGTAATGAAGAGCGCAACTGGGTCCTCTCTATGCTAACATATTACAGTTTTATGTGGCTAAGTGAAGTCCATAAGGGCATATAAAAAAAGGTAAGTTTTATAGATTGTGCTCTTGAGTGGATATCGATAGTATCTCAACTGCCTATCAGGCAC
Organism: Drosophila eohydei; assembly: GCA_035045825.1. Lineage (NCBI taxonomy): Eukaryota > Metazoa > Arthropoda > Insecta > Diptera > Drosophilidae > Drosophila > Drosophila eohydei. The sequence goes on from JAWNOT010000120.1 coordinate 979,033, forward strand.
AACTTGAGAGCATAGCAATCTAAGCTTAGTGAGTTACTATATAAGATTATGTTTATGCAGTTAAGACTTGGAACTTCGGAAAAACGTAAACTTAACGCAATCTATCGATCGTGATCTAGGCTTAAGTTAAGTTTTTATGTGAAAAGCATTTTTCTTAGTCAACATTTTCACTACGATCTCTCGGAAATTTACTTAGCTTAAGCTGCATCTATGGAACTATCAAGTTTAATTTTTTTCTATTATGCAACTTCCTAAAACATTTTTTACTTCAAAGTAAAAATTCCAAAGGAAGCCAGATTTGCACTTAGAATTTCCTTTATGAATTTATGAAAGCTAATCTTTTTCTGCTACTTAAGGCCGTTGTCATATCATTTAGCTAGAAAGCAATTTTCTTCTTCGAGACAGAGTCAAGTCTATGCAGCTTGATATGTCGTTTAGCTCTTATGAGATATATTGTTGAATGAGTTTTTTTTATTTATAAATTTATTATAAGTAAAATTGAGTCTATCAAAAGCTTATACTTTATATATATATACATGGAATCGATTAAGGCTTAACTTTTGTATGGAAAACTTAGCAATTTCTTTAAAAGTTTTAAGCCATTTTTGTTACGCTACGCACTTTTGCCTGTTACAATATTTATTATTATTTCAAATGTTTGAAGAAATATAAGTATTTCTCACACTCTTTCTCTGTCTCTCTATATACATATTTCTATATCTGTTCAGTACAATCTTATACTAAGCCTTGCTGTAAGCGTATTTAAACTTTTCCATGTTGTAAACAGACTCTTTTGCTTTGCTTTTTGTTGCTGCTGCTTGTTCCGCTTTGCTAGTTGCTTTATGTATATATATACTAGTATATATATATATATATATATATATATATATATATATATATATATATATATATATATATATATATATATATATATATATATATATATATACATATATATTTTTATATAT